>BDSI01000236.1:0-53183 GCA_003117195.1 Eudorina sp. 2006-703-Eu-15
CCCCTCCCTGTATCCCCCTCCCTGTATCCCCCTCCCTGTATCCCCCTCCCTGTATCCCCCTCGGCTCACCTGGTACCGCTCCTCAATGTCATTGAGCAGCGTCCGCAGCTGCGCCATCTCGGCCTCCTTGCCCTCCAGGGAGCCCTGCGTAGCGGCGGCCCAGGAGTTGGAGCGGGGCAGGATGCGTCGGAACGCACCCGGGTGAGGCGGGTTAGGATGGGTAGGGTGGTAGACTGTCCAGGCGGGCTGGGCTTTGCTACACGTAAGCGAACCACGTCCCATGCAACGAAACACAACCACGCACAACCCGAAACCTCAATGGGTCTGGGCACGCGCGACCGCACCCTCCCCTCGACCAAACTACATCCCCATCGCGGCCATCGCGCCCACCCGCCCGCCCGCCCTCGCCCGGCTTCAGGGGGTATAGGAAATTGGCTTCAGGTGGGGTCGGGCGCGGGGCGCACCTTGCTGTCCTGCAGCGCGGCCTCCGCCGCCGCCAGCTTGGCCGCCAGGTCCTCCTGCAGCTGCCGCGCCACCTCCCCCGACCGCTGGGCGCCCCGCAGCTGCGCCTCCAGCAGCGCCTGGGTCCCCCGGGCGGCCGCCAGCGCCACCTCACCGGCCCGGACGGCGGACCGCAGCTCATGACTCAGCTGCGTCAGAGTCCTGAGGGGGCGGGGAGTGAGGGGGGTATAGGAGATTGGTAGGCGAGAGGGGGGTTGTTCCAGGCGCAGGTGGGAGCCCCACCAAGGGGCCCCCCTCTGGTGTGCTGATGGTGCTTCTTCTGGTTGCCGCCGTGCAGTGCTGCTGTGACTGGGTTCCACAACACCACCGCCACCGCAGCGGAGGTGTCGGCCCCCCTCCCCCCGGCGTGCATGTGCACATACACTCACCGCACTTCGTCCTGCAGACCCCGGATGGTGTCATCCTGCCCGGAGACCTGCGGACAGGGGGGCGAGGGACGGGACAGGCGGACAGGGGGGCGAGGGGATGGAATGAAAGGAGCGAGCAGCACCATCAGGCAACCCTCCCATGGCACACGAGCAAAGAGGGTCCGTGTTCCTAGGCTTTAAAGCGGTTGCAGGTGTCGGTTATCAGTTAGAGCTGGCCATCGCATCTGCTCGCCATTCAGGCTTTTAGCCCTTGAGACGTTAACATGGGGCGCAGCAGAACGCTATCGTGGGGTCCACTGCAACATGTTGAGATTCATGACCTCTCAACTAAAGCAATACGGTAATGTACCGTATCGTCCTTCCAGTTCGCTGCTCCTCCCCCGACCCGCCCCTCCCCCCCCCCACACACACACACCTGCGCCGCCAGCGCCGCCGCCCGCTGCGCCTCCGCCGTCTGCGCCGCCCCGCTGCGCGCCAGTGCGTCCTTCAGGGCCCTCAGCTCACTGGCCATGGCGCGGCAGTCGCCCTGGCTCTCCGCCAGCTGCTGCCGCAGTGTCCGCACCTCCACACCCAGACCCGACTCGGCCTTGCGCCACGACTGCGCCACACGGCAGACAGACGCGGCAGACAGACGGACGGACGGACGGACGGGACAGACAGACGAGACAGACGGGACGGAAAGGCAGCAGCCACGCGGTTGTCGGGTCGGGGCAATACGACACGACGGGGCGATGTTGTGCCTGTACTGGTCAAGTCCGACCAGGCCCAGGCCCTGGCAGCCCCATGACCTCACAGAGAGAGTGGGAGAGAGAGAGAGTTAGTTACAGGGAGAGAAAGACAGAGAGGGAGGGAGGGAGGGAGGGACTAACAGAGGGAACAGGAAGAGGGGGAGCGAGGGAGCGGGGCTAGGGGACATTGGTGGACGTATTCTTACTGCGCTGCTGCCAAAGCAAAGATCCGGTGAAGAATCGGGAGATAGGAGGTCCCTGGGGCGCGGCAACAACGGATCTCGCCCACCACCTCCTCCTCCCCCTCCTTCCGCTTCCTCCTCCCTCCTCCCGCTCCCTCCTCCCCCTCCCTGCGCTTCCTCCTCCCGCCTCCCGCTCCCTCCTCCCTCCTCCCGGACGGTCGCACGCACGTCGAGCTGCTGCCGGTTGCGCTCGTTGGTATGCTGCTCGTCCTCCAGCGTCTGACGCAACCTGCGGCGCGGGGGAGGGAGTGGAGGCGGCGGCGCAGGAGGGGGTGCAGCCCCACGGAAGAGGGGTTCGGGTCGGGCCGGGTCCGGGCGGGGCGTGGCGGGTGGGGCGACCGTATCGCCTCTCCCTCCAGAGGTCAATCCATCCCACCCCAACGCACTCGGCGCCATCGGGGGCCCTGGCAAGCGCCAGGCAACTGCAACCAGCCCCCGTCCCCCCTGCCCTGATACACCGCAAGAACCCGGCGCCCCGTCCACCCAGCCAACACCCCATCCCCTTCAGGTGGGCCACCTGGCCCTTCGCACCCACCCCCGCTGCAACCCACCTTTCGCACCCACCCCTGTTGCAACCCACCCTTTGAGCGCCTCCTGCATCGCCAGTGCCCGCGCGTTGGCCTGCGCCGCATCCCTCTTCGCGGCCTCGTGGTCCGCCTGCAGCCGCACGTGGTGGGGCCGGGGCCGGCAACACACAGCCACACACACACAGCCATACAATTGTATTGGTAAGTATATTGGTACTTGGTTGAGTCGGGCGGGTCTCTTCTCTAAACACGTACAATACATTTAAGTACTCCCCATACATACCACCTACACGAACCGTACCGCAGGAGGCAGCGCGGCCAGGACCATCACCCCCCCCTTTCGTCCGTCCCTGTCAACCAACCAGTCAGTCAGTCAGTCAGTCAGTCAGTCAGTCACTTATGCACTCGGTGGGTCCGAGGGCACCCCCGACGGTACTCTGCACCGCCTCGCCCTTTGGCGGCTGTACTCTCCACCCACTCGTCCACCCACCCACCCACCTCAAGGCCAGGTCCCACGCGGCCCGGGCCCCCCAGTTCCCCTCCTGGTCCGCCCTCGCCGCGCTCCCCGGCCCCCCGTGTCTCCAACCCGTGCCCGCCCCCAGCTCCCCCGCTCCTCCTCCCCTTCCTCTCGCTCCCCCGCTCCCCCCCTCCCCCGTTCGAGGGGACCCCGCTGACCCCGGAGCGCCCTCAGTGCGGCCACGACATGCCGCCGGCTCGCCCTCAGCGGCCGCAAGCAACACCGCCGGGGGCACAATCTGCAGGCCCGGGCCCGGGCCCGGTCACACGGGCGGCTCGCAGCACAGCGGCCCTGTAGGCACGCTGGGCTGCAGTGCCGCCCTGAACACCCCCTTCCCCCGCGCCGCCACCCCCTCAGTACGGCAGTACGGCTGCCGTGGTCCCCATCAGGGTGCATCGAGACCCCCTCCACCCCGCCGCACCCCGGCCCTCCAGCCCCCCGGGGCCAGGGCTCCCCCTCCTCCGGTTGCTGACCTCGAGTTCCGCCAGCTGCGCCGGCAGCTTCTTCAGCCCCTCCAGCTGCCTCTCCAGGGAGGTGCACCGCCCGCGGCTCTCCTCCAGCTGGACACCGAGACTGACGGTGGTGGCCTGCTCCGCGGCCAGGGCTGTCTGGGCCTGGGAGTCAGAAAAAGCGGAAGAGGGAGAGAGAGAGAGCAGGAGGCGCGGAAAAGCGCAGAATGAGGGGCTGAGGATTTGGAGGGCCCAACGTCGCTGTGGCTGCAACCGTGGTGAGGGGGCGCAGTCGACGAACGGAACTGCCCCCCTAACTAGTACTGATGAGAATGACCGACATGCCCCCCTGTGGCAAGGGGAGAGGTCCTGACGTACATTCCTCCTGTGCCACGCGTCCCAGATTCCATCGGGGCTACGGCGATGCCCGGTGACCCATGACCCAGGACGTTGCCTAACCCGGCCCCTCGCACCTGGTCTAGCTCCTGCTGCTTCATCTGCATGAGACGTGATATGCTCTCATAGTTCCGTTGTACTGACACCAAAGCCAGGGTCTTCTCGCGCAACTCCTCCGCCAGTGGGTCCTCCACAGGGCCTCCGCCCCGACGCTGCATGGCTCCAACGAACCGTCCCGCACAAGCTAGGTGTCTTTCCTTCTGAAGACTAGGCTGAATGCAATGACAGATCCTATGTTAGATGGGAAGCGCCTTGCGGATTCGCCGTGCCTTTGCCATCGAAGAGTCTGACACGACCCATTGACGCGCCTTGCACAATCCAAGCAATGAAAGAATGCAATCAACGTCTTATTCAAATATACTGGAAATAAACTTATTAACGTGGTCAATCAGTGAAACAGTTGCGTAAACAAGGGCGCTCAAAAACCTTGATATCGGTGGCCTGATAAACTTTTAACAATTATCAGCGACGCATTGCAATACTGACATTCTCCATGACCTAAGCCGCAGGAAGCATTATGATAAGGTAGGCAACGGTGCAGAGAAGTTGAAACTTTGATGAAGAGATGGCCAAAAAGTTAATGCACGACCGCAAAAGCATCCATAAGAGAATCAATCTGCAGGCAGAGCGACGTAAAAACCGATGTCGACGTTTTCGAGTTAGTTGGTGCAGGTAGGCCTGACAGGCACGACATTAAACCCGGACACTTTCGACGCAGAAGTCGTGGCCTGCACATTCGAGGGACTCCTCCGCGCTGCATGATGGAGACCCGACTCCCAAAAGTGGGTTGCCACGCGCCTAATTGATCACCCCCCTGACCCCACACAGTGCACAACGGGTGTCTGCGACTCCAGACGTCCGGATCTCTCCCCTTTCCGGACCACATGGAGCCCGCCCAGGCGCCCATGATAAGAATAGGACCTTCTGGACTGGTAGCGTCGAACCTGGTTGACCAGGACAAAATCGAGCGAATCCCCTCGGGCGCGCAGCACCGGATCTCCCTGGGTTGCCCTCGCCTGCACCCCCTACCTGTGGACGCGCAGCACCGCCTCGCGAGAGGTCCGGACTTCTGGAGGCCCCGGCACCTCTGGTTCTCCGCTGCTGTCAAAAGAATGAACGCCTGCGCGTTGGTGCACATGCGCCACTCAAACCCTCCCTCACAGGCAGGGACCCCATATGGGCAGCCCAACCCAGCCCCAGCCCGGCCACGCTGCTGACCTCCGCCGCTCCACCTCATGCACTCCACATCCTCTCTCCATGAAGTAATACTCATGTCATAATGTCAGTGTGGACCCCCACCGGCGGCAGCGGGAGCCCCATCCCCACAAACGGCCCACCTGGGAGTCGGCCACGATCTGGACCTCCTGGGGGCTCCTCATCAAAACACCTCCGCCGATCCGAAACTCCTTATGAGGGGGCCGGTCCCCAAAGCCCCTCGGGGCCGCCCAAATGCACACACACACACCGCCGCCCGCCTCTCACCCAACAACACACACAGCAGCGGGTCTCTTATCTAAACACACACAACAGCCCGCGCAGTTTTTATGTCAGTCTACAGTACCATTTCGCTGAATCCTCCCATCCCGGCATTTGTTTGTAATCCCGGCCTGGGCCCGCAACGGCCCCTGCCTGGTCAGGGCTCCAGACGTGGGTTCCCACAAACTGCAGGTCTTTGGGTCAGTGTCCTGGGCCTGGGTGGTACAGGCGGGTTCGTCGCCAAATACACTGTTCCGGGGCGGGGCGGGGGAGGGGCCCTATGCACTAGGACCCCCCCCCCCCACGGGTGCCCTCCTCCCCCCGGCTGCCGTCGCCACCCACAAACGTGGCCACCGCAGCCACCGCCGCGACCACCACCACCACCACCTCCTCCCCCCAATAGCGACCTCTCCGTGGCCCGGCAGTGGCCCCGTGTGTCCACCCACCGCACCGCACCAGACCGCCGCACTCTCTCAGCGGGGCAACCTTGCCCCCACCTGGGGCAGCTGCACCCTCTCAGCGCAGCGCAGGGCAGGGCAGGACCGGGCGGCCTTGATGCTTGAGTCCTCCTAGGGCCCGGGGCCTCCGCTGCCGGTCGGACCTGGGGCCTCGGGCCTCAGAACTCCTCCCTCCCTCCCCCCCCAGGCTCCCGTCGCTGCCCTCACGAGGAGACGGACCCTCCGCCGGTGCGCGTCCCCGGCACCGGCCCCGTCACCGTGACCGTCCCGCCCGGCGCGGCGTCGAGGCCCATGCCCACCAGCGCCTGCCGCACCCCCTCCAGCTCCTTCTCCAGGGCGCGGGCGCGCCTGGCCTCCTCCAGCCACTGCTGCCGGCTGGCGACCACCTCCTCCGCCAGCTCCTGACGCGAGCTCTGCGGGGGCCGGGGCGGGGCGGGGCGGAGGGCGGAGGGGGGAGCGAGAACGCGGCGAGGGAAGGGGTAGAGGAGGGGTTAGCCGGGGTAGGGGTAGAGGAGGGGTTCGCCGGGGTAGGGGTAGCGGAGGGGTTAGCGGGGGTAAGGGGTAGAGGGGTTAGCCGGGTAGGGGTAGCGGAGGGGTGGACAATGCAGGTTGGAGGGGATGGGAAGGAGGGGGCCGTTGAAACGAAATGAGTCCCGCCCCGCCCCATCCGGGTTCGGGTGCGGGTGCGGGTCCTACGGGTCGGTGCACACATGGACGGCCCCGGCACCTTCCCCCCACACCCACAGCCCCAGCAAGGTGCAGGCCCCCACCATGGCCAGCTCCAGCTCCCTCGCCGCCCTGTCCTGAGCCGCCATCAGGTCCCGGGCAAGCGCCGCCAGCTCGGGACCCGTCGTGGGCAGCTCCGGAACCTCGCCGTCGGAGCTGCCGTACGCGGCACCGCCGTCGCCCTCGCGCGGGGCCTCCGTCGACGACGCCATCGGCAGCTGCAGCGCGGCGGCGCTTCCGCGCGTAGCGCCAGAAGTATGTAGCTGGATCCTAGAGGAGCGTCAGAGGAGCGGGAGGGTGGAGGGGTGGAGGGGGTGGAGGAGGGGTGAGGGGAAGGGGCACAGCAGCGCGGGGCAGAGGCGGGCACGGGACGGGACGGCCGTGAGAATGGCTGGGCGACCCGTGGGTCAATGGAGCCTGCCGATGTCAAGACACGCCGACAGTCCGACACCAAACATGAGACAGTCCGGCAGGCCGCCCGGGCCTGCAGGCCGGGCCCATGCGCGGAGACGCGAGTCGGCACACCGACGAGGTGTCCCCCTCTGCAGGTGGACCCTCGGCCTCCGGTGACCAGCGTGAAATGCACCGTTGGGTGGCCAACTTGTCCACTCCACCGCGTGGGACACAGCACAGCACAGCACAGCACAGCACAGCGCAGCACAGCACAGCACAGCACAGCACAGCGCAGCACAGCACAGCACAGCACAGCACAGCACGCCCTAAGCCCCCCGCCCCCTGCCCTCCCCCGCCTCACTCGCGCATGGGCGGTGAGAGACCCAGCCCCGGCAGCAACCGCGTCGTGACGGAGGCGGAGGGCGGCAGCTCCTCGTCCTCGAACCGCACCCCCTCCGAGCCCCGCAACCCTGGGAGACTGCGGCCGGAGGACTGGCGCATACCCCGCGGCCGGGGCGGCAGCTGCACGCCCCTCTGCGGGCTGGCGGTGGGGCCGCGTACCTGCGGCGCAGCGAGGGGGGGTAGATATTGGGGAAGTGGTGTGCGGGCTTGGGGTTCATGGGGTTTTTCCAGGATTGGCATCAATATTTATCAATTTGGTAATGCTATTTGTTATCTGATAACTTGATATTTATTATTTAATTACTTGGAATTCATTTTAAAAGCTGTGTGAAGCTGTCCGGATCGTACCTTGATCCCCAGCCCTGAGCTGCCGCCGGGGTGGGCAGGCTGGTACGGCGGCGGCAGCAGCGCGCCACCGCCGCTGCCGCCGCCGTCCTCCTGCGCCTCCGCCGACGCGGCCGCCGGCACCTCCTGCGGCAGTGCCCCCGCCCCCGCCGCGGGTGACGGCGCCGGCGGCGGCAGCGCGCCGGCGACGGGCGGCAGCAGCGCCGAGTGCGGCCGCGCGGTGACGAAGACGCTGTGCCTGCCGCCGCCGCCGCCACCGCCAAAAATGCTCTGGCGCGCCGCCTCCAAGGTACGGACTGAGGCGGACTGCGGCCGCTGCGGCGGCGGCAGCGGCTCCGGCGCCTGCAGGGCGCTGAGCGCACGGTCTCGTACACTGGGCCCTAGAGCCTCCGGGCTGATCGCGGCGCGGCCGGCGCCGGCGGCGCGCGCCGCCGCCGGCGAGACCCGATCGACTTGCAGCACCGACGCCAGCTCCGGATCCACGTACACGTTGCCGTACGCCTCCAGCGTCAGGACACCGTCGGCGATGCCACCGCCGTCGCGGTAGAAGCCCGCGGAGCGTACGACCCGCCTGCGGGGACCGCCGTACGGGTGCTGCCCCGGCGTTCCGCCGCCGTCGGAGCCGAGTTCTTCCTCCTCCGCCTCCGCCGCATCTTCCTCCTCCTCCTCCGGCAAGGGCGACACCGACAGCGGCGGCGGCCGCGGAAAGCCGTCCGAGTAGCGCGCGGCAGCGCCCGGCTCCGCCGTGTCGCCGCCGTCTGGCGGCGGCGGCGGCGGCGGCGACGGCGGCGCCGTCGCGCCCGTCGCCACCGCCGCCGGCGACGCGAAGTAGCTGCTGTGGAGCTGCGCGAAGGCGGACTTGCGGCGGCGCGCCGCCGCCGCGATGGCGGCGGACGCCAGGGAGCTGTGTCGTATGGGGTGTACGGGCACCACCACTCGCTGGGGGGACACGGCGCCCGCCGTCGCCGCGGCGGCGGCCACGGCGGCGGCGGCGGCTTCGAAGTACGGCGTGTGGTGCGGCAGCTGCGGCGATTGCGGTGTGTCCACGATCTGCGGCGTTACAGCCACGGTTATGGTTACGGTTACAGTTACGGGTGCAGTTACGGTTACAGTTACGGTGAAACTGTACCCGGTGGTGGCGGGAATCCAGACAGGAGGTGTGTTGGCGGGTGGAGGCGCTCAGCGAAGCAGGCACGGAGGCGAAACAACCCACATCAAGCGCGCAGCAAACCAGCTCAACGGGAAGCGTACATGAGCGCATTACACCAGGGGGCCTAAGGAGCCCTAGGAGCCAGGCAGCAGAGACGGAGCTGCGGTCGGCGAATTTGCGGCGCCCCTCGGAGCTTCGACTGCTGGCCTTGAGGCACGGCCGAACGGATGGACGGACGGGCACCTGGACATAGCGTACGACAGCACTACAGGACTACAGCACTACAGCTCTACAGCACTACAGCAGCACCATGGCGTGGCCACCACCAAATCTTACCACCGCCCGGCGGCCCGTCCTCGATGCGTCTCGGACTCCCAGCGGATACCAAGTGACGCCGTCCAGGGCCACCGGGGAGATCCGCCCCGCCGCCGCTGCAGCATCGCCGGCGGCGGCGGCGGCGGCGGCGGCGGCGGCGGCGGCGCCGGACACGGACGTCGGCGCCGAGCCCGGAGGGCCGGCGGCCGCCGTCGCCGCCGTTGCCGCCGCCGGCGATGTTGCAGCAGCGGCGATTTGCTGACCGGCCGCTGCGCCGGGTGCGACTGAGGGCGGCGCACCGGCGGCGCCGGCAGCAAATCGGACGCCGCCAGCGGCGGCGGCGGCGGCGGCGACAGCGGCCGTTTCGGAGGCAAGTGCACCCGACGTCGACGACGTGGAATGGAAGACGTACAGTCGGTCGCTGCCGCGCGCGGCGAGCTGATCGAGTTGCCCCGAAACCATCTGCGCCGAGGACGTGGCGCCGGCCATAATAGTATCGGGGCGCTGCGCGAGCGGCAGAAAGTCGGCGGCGGCGCCGGAGGTGCCGCCGGCGGCATCGCCGGTCGCGCCCTCGCCGCCCTCGCCGAACAACAGCTCCCCCCGAACGAGCTCCACAAACGTTGAGGCGATGATCGGCGCCGCCGCCGTGGCGCCGGCGGCCGCGGCCGCTGCCGTGTTGCCGCTCTCCCGCAGCGTCGCCGCCGCGGCGGCGGCGGCGGCGGCCGCGGCTGCCGCCGCGGCGGCGGCGCCGCCGTCGGCAGCGGCGGCCGCCGCCTTCGCCACCGGGTCGGCCGTCGCTTCTGTGTCGAGGTCCTTCTCAAGGGCCATGACCATCTGGGGCACTCTGTGCCGCAGTAGCTCCAGTACGGCAGGTACGAGCGCCGCCGCGGCGGCGGCTGCGGCCGCCACGCCGACAGCGCCCTCCAGACTGCCGCTGCCGCTGCCGCTGCGACCCGTGGGTCGGCCGCCGAGCCCGATCGCACTGAGGGGCCGCCGCCGATGCTCCATCGTCGGCGCGGGCCGCAGCTGCACCCCAAGGCTCTGCATCGCCGCCACCGCCGCCGCCGTCACCGACGACTCGACGGGCGGCTGCCCGCCGGCGGCCGGCGCCGCCGCGGCAGCGGCGGCGCCGGCCCCCTCCGCCGGAGGCGCCGGCGCCGGCGCCTGCTCCGGCGTCTGCGGCGCCGACGCCTCCGCCTCCGCCGGCGCCCTGACGGCGCTGGCAATCGGCTTCTCCATCTGTCGCGCCATCAGCTCCTCCCGCAGCTGCATCACCTCATCGCTCCGCGCCCCCAGGTCCTTGGTCAGGTTCCGCACCTGCTGACGCAGCTCCGAAACCGCCGCCGCCGCCGCGTCGCGCTCCTTCTCCAGTCGCTCGAGCAGCGCCGCCATCTCCCCCGTGGCGGCGGAGCGCTTGATCAGCGCCGCCGCCGCCGCCGAGCTGGCGGCGGCGGCGTTGGCCTCCGCGCTCGCCTGGGCCTCCTGCGCCGCCTCCGCGGCCGCCGTCGCCGCGTCGGCGCGCTCCTTCTCCTTCGCGACGGTGTCCTTCATGCCTGTGGCCTGCTGCATGGCCATGTCCAGCGTCGTCTGCGTCTGCGCCAGCTCCTCTTTCACCTGGGCGGCGGCGAAGCACAACAGTGGTTACGGTACAACACAACGATTGCGCGGCATGTGCAGCAGCAGCAGCGGCGGCGGCGGCGTAAGGCCGTGGATCATCCCGTAACCCATCTGCGGGAACAATAAACACGCGCACACGGGCCGCCGGGCATGGTGTACGATGCGCTGTCGTACACACCTTACACGGTACGGCAGTAGCGCAGTTTGCGCCCGTACAACCCCCTGTTCGCACCTTTTGCAGCTCCAGCCGGCGGTCCATCGCCTCCTTGGCCCGGCCGTCCGCCTCCCGCTTCGCCATCGCCAACTCCGCCGTCAGCCGCTCCACCTCCCCCGTCAGCTCCGCCACCTTGGCGGCGGCGGCGGCGCCGCCGCCGCCGCCGCCGCCGGCGGCGCCCCCGCTGCCGCCGCCCTTGCCACGTTGACCCGCACTCGCGCTCGCGCCGCGCGCGGCGCTGCCGCTGCGTCCCGAGGACGAGGTGGCACCGACCCGCGACGCGCCCTTGGCGGCGGCGCCGCCCTTGCGCGATTCGCCGCCCGACGCGAGCTTCTGCTCCAGGGCGGCCTTCAGTCTGGAGATCTGGGCGTCGGGGTCGAACTTTTCGCCGGCGGAGGCGGAGGCGGCGGCGGTGGCGGCGGGCCCCGGGGAGCCGGCGCGGGTGAGCTGCTGCTCCAGGGAGGTCTTGTCCAGTTTGAGTTTCACGATTTGCTGCTCCGCGTCCTGCAGCCTGCCGGGCGGCGGAGGGGGAGGAGGGGGGAGGAGAGGAGCAGCGTGCTCAACTGCTCATCGCGCCGGGGGAGTCGGGGCCTCTCCGGGTGAGTCGGGGTAGCTGCCCCGGCTGCGGCACACGAACCACCCTCACGCGGACTGACGAGTAACGACGACTCCGTGCTGCCCAACGGTGGCAACCGTCACTACCGAACCAACAACAACAGACAACAACAAACCACCACATCCCCTGCCCCCGCCCCGCGCCGTCCCGCCCATCCCCCGCCCAACCCCCGCCCCCTTTGCCTATAAAGACCCCCGCCCGCCCTCACTTCCGGTTGAGGTTCATGGCCGCATCTGCGTGCGCCCGCAGCTGCTGCTGCAGCTCCGCCGTCGCCGGAGAGGCCCCCAGGCTGTCCCCCGTGTTGGAGGTCGGCCGGCGGCTGCCGATACTCCTTAGCTTGTCGTGCAGATCGTCATCCAGGCCGTGGGAAGGCGGCGGCGTCGACGCGCGGTCCTCGGCCCCGTGCGCGCCGCTGCCGCCGCCGCCGCCGGAGGCGGTGCCGGTGACTTTGCCGCTGCCCTTGCTGCCGACGCTGGGCTTCCCCTCGCTGTCGTGCTGGCTGGAGCGGTTGCCGCGGAGCTTGCTGTGGACGCCGCCACCCTCGCCACCGTCGCCGGCGGCCGCCGCCCCGGCCGCCGCCACCGCCGCCGCCGCCTCCCGGCCCGCCTTGTTGAACGCGGAGCTGGCCTTCATCTGCGACACACGCGGCGGCGCCCGACGATGGCGCATGGAGTGAATGTGGAGCGCCACACGCCTTGTGTTCCCCACCCTGCCCCGCCCCGCCCTGCCCCGCCCCGCCCTGCCCCGCCCCGCCCTGCCCCGCCCCGCCCCGCCCTGCCCCGCCCCGCCCCGCCCTGCCCCGCCCCGCCCTGCCCCGCCCCGCCCTGCCCCGCCCCGCCCTGCCCCGCCCCGCCCCGCCCTGCCCCGCCCCGCCCTGCCCCGCCCCGCCCTGCCCGCCCCGCCTGCCCGCCCCGCCCTGCCCCGCCCCGCCCTGCCCCGCCCGCCCTGCCCCGCCCCGCCCTGCCCCGCCCCGCCCTGCCCCGCCCCGCCCTGCCCCGCCCCGCCCTGCCCGCCCCGCCCTGCCCCGCCCGCCCTGCCCCGCCCCGCCCGCCCCGCCCTGCCCCGCCCCGCCCTGCCCCCCCCCCCCCCCCCCCCCCCCGCCCCGCCCTGCCCCGCCCCGCCCTGCCCGCCCCGCCCTGCCCCGCCCCGCCCCCCCCCCCCCCCCCCCCCCCCCCCCCGCCCCGCCCTGCCCCGCCCCGCCCTGCCCCGCCCCGCCCGCCCCGCCCCGCCCGCCCGCCCCGCCCCGCCCCGCCCCGCCCTGCCCCGCCCCGCCCTGCCCCGCCCCGCCCTGCCCCGCCCCGCCCTGCACCGCCCCGCCCTACCCCGCCCCGCCCCGCCCTGCCCTGCCCTGCCCTGCCCTGCCCTGCCCTGCCCCGCCCCGCCCTGCCCTCTAGTGCGACCGTTTGCACCAGTCCCACCAGGTTCCTGTGAACCCTTCACGAGGGCCCCCCCACCCGCCCCACCCTTCCACCACGCCCAACCCGGACCCATCCCTGTCCCCCACCCGCCCCCCTTGTCAATAAAGACAGCGAAACCGCAACAAGGGCAACAACCCGACAACCGCCGGATAAAACACACCCCCTGCCCCCCCTCCCCGCGCCCCCCTGCCCCCCTCCCACCCCAAAAAGCGCCCCCACCTGCAGCCTCATGACGTCCAGCCGGGTGTTGGCCTTGTCCAGCGCGTCCTTAGTCTCCATGTGCACGCGCCGCAGCTCCCGGTAGCTCTCCCGCAGCTCCCGAAGCTCCTCCGCCTCCAGGCTGCGGTCCGCCTCCCACTTGGCGCGCATCTGGGGGTGGGGTCGGGGGGGGGTGTCAGGGGGCCCCATCAAGGAAGACAGGGATAGGGGGTAGCGGTGGGTGAGTGTCCTGAAGTTCCCCTCCACAGCCCTGAATGTTTAGTGAAGAAGCCCCCTTCCCTGCGTGTGTATCGTGTGGTTCACTTCTGGCTCTTCTTACACTTCTTACACCATCCCCAAGCTCCAAGCCTAGCCCCAAACCACGCGCACCCGGCCCAACCCAACCCGACCCTCGCGACCCCCTCACCCGCCCAGCTCAGCCCTCCGTCCCCCGCCCGCACCACCCACCACCTCGAACTTGCGCTGCACCTCCTCGTCCACCACCGTCATGAAGTGCGACCGCAGCTGCGCCCCCAGGCCCCGCGGGTTGGGCGGCAGCGCCATCAGGGCCTCCAGCCGCCGCTCCTCGTCGTCGTCCAGCTCCTGGTCCGGGTCCAGGAACTCCTCTCCCGGCTTGGGCGGCGGCGGCGGGGGGTCGCCGGGCAGGCCGATGAACCGCACGGATGCGGCCCGGGCGATGTCCTCGGAGCGCCCGCCGGATGCGCCGCCGGCGGCCCTGGGCGCGGATGGGCGTGTAAAAGAAACAAACTGAGCCGCGAGAAGCCGCGAGAAGGGTGTAGGATGTATGGTGTATGGGACAGGATGTAGGGACAGGGGGACACCTCACCCCACCCCACCTCACCTCACCTCACCTCACCTCACCTCACCCCACCTCACCTCACCTCACCCCACCCCACGGAAACACAGGGATGCGCCCATCGGGTGCACGATGTCGGGATCGGTGGTACGTACACCACGGAGTGTTTAGGTAAGAGACCCGCCCGACCCAAACCAAGCACAACGGAGTGTGGGAGGCCGGACCGGTACACGCAAGTATGTTCGAGGGGGGTCGGGGTTAATGGAGCACTGGGGCAGTAGGCCGTTGGTTTGGTGGCGGCAGTGACGGCAGTGCGGTCTTCAAGTGCGCCCGCCACAGCACAGCACAGCACAGCACAGCACAGCGCAGCGCAGCGCAGCGCAGCACAGCACAGCGCAGCGCAGCGCAGCGCAGCACAGCACAGCACAGCACAGCGCAGCGCAGCACGGCACAGCACGGAACGCAGCTGCCGCGCCTCGTGGACCCCGCACCCGCTTCCCCGCCCTCCCCCCACCTGCGCGCGTCGTCCAGCACGTGCTCCGCCCACCGCTTGAGGCTCTGAGTCACATCCGCCCGCTCCCTCAGCCGCTGCTGGTGCTCCTCCAGACTGCCCTTCATAGTGGATACCGACTGGGGGGGAGGGGGGGCGGGAGGGGCGGAGGGGCGGAGGGGACCTTCCGGAGGGGCACGGACAGGGCGCGACGAGGGCGGCGGGTGCGCGCGCGAGGCCCCCCACCCGGCCCCCTACCCCGGCCAAGATGTCTGACCCCCCCCACCCCACGGAGATATGGTTTAGCCGCGCCCACCCCGGAGCCACCCGGGCACTACGCGGCGTGAAGTCCCCTCCGAGCACCCGTCCACCCAGTCACCGCCCTAACCGCGATCACCCACCCACCCACCCACCCACCCACCCAGCCACTCACCCACCCAGCCCCCACCCACCCACCCATCCACCCACCCACCCAGCCACTCACCCACCCAGCCACTCACCCACCCACCCAGCCACCCAGCCCACCCACCGGCTGCCAGATCTGCATGTCCTTCCGGGACCGCAGCGACACCAGCGTCCGCAGCCCCGAGGTCGACCCCACGACGGAGCCCGAGTCCGAGGCCCGCTGCCGCATGCTGTCGCCGCCGCCGCCGCCGCCCTCCCCAAAAGACCCGCTGCGGACCCGGTACGACGACGACTCCCCGCGCGGCGAACCGCCGCCGCCGCCGCCCGCCGCCTGCTCGCCGCCGCCGCCGCCGCCGCCGCCCTCGTCATCGCTGTCGAGCTCCTCCAGCAGCCGCTGGATCGCCGCCAGACGCGCGACGTCGATGCCGCCGACCGTGCCCGGCGCGGGCTGCAGACCCACGGGTCCGCCGCGGCCCCCCAGGAGGCCCATCTGCACCCCCACGGCGTCCAGCCCGCCATTGTACTCGCCGTTGCTGCTGCCGTGCGGCGGACGGAACCGACCCGTCGTGCTGCCGAAGCTGCGGTCGACGCCGAGGCGGCGCGTGGTGCCGCCGACGGCGCCGCAGGTGCGGTGGCCGCCCGGCCCCGCCGTGGCGACGGAGGTGGCGGAGGCCTCCGGCGCCGGGTGGACGCGGCTGTTGGCGGTGCGGGGCGAGTCGGGGCGGCTGTGGAAGGAGCGGCCTGAGGTCATCTGTCGACGGGTCGTGTTCATGCTGCGGGCGGAGGTGCTGATGGAGCTGGCGTCGCCGCCGCCGCCGGCGCCGGAGCTGGGGCGCCGAGCGCTGCTGCTGCCGCTGCCGGCGGCGCCGCTGGTGGAGGTGTTGCCGGCGGCGGCGGAGTTGGGGCGCGCGGTTCGGGGGCTGGCGTCCGCGGCGGTGGTGCCGGGCAGGCCGACACCGCTGAGGGCGGTGGCCGCCATGCGGGAGGGGGAGGGGGTGCGGGGCTGGGCGCCGGCGGTGGCCGCGGTGGGGCCGCCGACGGCGGCGCCGGCGGCTTTGTGGGCATCGCCGTGGGGGACGGGGTCGCTGCAGCTGACGCGGAGGCCCCCGCTGCCAGCAGGCGGCCCGACAGAGGCGAGCGCCTGAGTGACACGCGCGGGGCTCAGCACCGTCGGGATTATTGCAGACATCCCCCTGAAAATGGGATATTTGGAGCTCTAGTGATGGGGGAGGTGAAGCTTCTGGTGGCCCTTCCCCGCGGAGGTTGGCCGCGGCGGTTACCCTCGCGGTTGCTGCGCGAAAGCACGGCCGCGCTAAATGGTTCCCACGGCATAATGATTTCGCATCGAAGTCACACTTGATGCTTGGTGTGTAGAATGAACCAGGCAACGGCGAGAGGTAAGAGCTCACATGTGGATAGAAGGCAAAAGTTGATCGACAATGGCACAAACATAAGCATTTAACTGTGTGTTTGAATTACTTCTGTCAGATAGAACCAAATGAGTGCGGAAGATGGAAACCTGCGTTCTCTGGGTCAGGCGAAAGCGTTTAGGTCGGTACAAGAGCTCAGCGGAAATTTATGAATAATTATCTTCGTGAGGCAACATCGCCGTTGCAGGCACGTATTTCCGCAGAGAGCGATGGAACACCAGCAAAAACAATGTGTACGGCAGTGACGAAAAACTGCGAACGGAAAATCCACTCTTCCGACAACTCGCGCAAAACATCCGCTCGCTTACAGATCATCTTAGCTCGATTTATATCCTGGTTCTTTGTTTTGCATTTCGAGGCTTTTTCCCGGCGTTGACGCAAAGGTTGTGCCACTGAAACAACTGACCTTGCTGCATTATCAATATCAAACCAGTACAAACCAACACATAGATAGTGCTTTTGTTAACGGCCAGGAGGACACGTACTTTTTTGCCGGCGCGCTCGCTGTGTTCCTTGCAACTGAGCGGCCATGGCGGCAGCTGCTCAGCGTGCACGCAACCAAAGGCTGCCCCCTGAGGTGAACAGGTAGGAAGGTGATGGGGGAGGCTCGAGCTTGCCGCAAGGAGATTAACGTTGTCTGCGCGAAATCGGCAGGGCACTTTTCGTGCGCAATCTTCCCTTCAATATATCCTCCGAGGAGATGTATGACATCTTCGGCAAGTACGGACCGATTCGGCAGATCCGGATGTAAGTGGACGCAGCAGCTTTCACAGGAGCTGCCGTTGGCTGTGCATAACTGATTGTCGTGGCCCATGCCGCTGCAGAGGGACAACCAAGGAGACGCGCGGGACAGCGTATGTCGTGTACGAGGACATCTACGACGCTAAGAACGCGTGCGACCACCTATCGGGCTTCAACGTGGCGAACAGATACCTCATAGTGCTGTACTTCAATCCGATCCGTCACAGCAAGAAGGTGCACCGGGCAGGGGGAAGGGCAGCTCGGTGGTGCGAAGCCGGAGGCGCTGTGACCCGTGGGGCGGCAGGATGTCAATGTAATTCGTGGAGTCTGCAGACTAGAGGCGCAGTGGTAACATGGACGATGATGGATTGACGGGTCTGGGGAACTGCAGGGGCCTTTGGGAGGGTCCGGCTGGCCAAGTCTTCGCTTCAACTACTGGAACAGTCTTTTGTGGGTCTGGTAACACCATGGCCGAGCACATCCCCCGACCTCTCAAACCTCATTCCTACAAACCCTTCGTATGTTGCGTCCGCGAGGTGCTGCAGGGCGTTCTCTTCTATGCCTGTTGTGCAGGCCGTAAGTTCTTCCCCTGCTCTCGCCCACACCCCCACGTACAGGTCAGCACGAAGGAGCAAGAGGAGCAGCTGCGGAAAATGCAGGACAAGTACGGTGTGGACGGCCAACAGCATTCAAAGGGGAAATGATTTCTAAGCTGTGGCGAGTGCCGGCAAGCTCGGCGCGGAGGGGCAGCTTCTGGCAGGCGCAGTGGCGGCGAGGTGCACTCGTGTTGGGAGGGTGTGTTTGGGGGGAGGGCGCTGTGTGTATGATACAACATCCGCACGGGACGGAGTGCAGATGTCGTTTACCGTGTGTGGCCTGTTGAAGGTGTCGAGGACTATTTAACTTGTCGAGAGAGAAGATTTGATTCGTACTTTGATGACCACAGTGAATGATTGGGCTTTCAACCTTCTCGGAGCTCGGCATGACCACGGGTTCAGTTCTTGGTCCACGACTGCCCTGGTTTGGGCCGGACATTGTTACGGATGCCGGTATACGGTACTTTGTCGTGAGGCCCGTGTGTAAGGTAAATGGTCAACAATGTCGCGGGGGCCTGCTTTCTTGGGTTTCGGTACCCGGACTGTTTGGGTGTCGTCGCACACGCGGAGGCTGTGCAGCGTCGCCGCTTGTCCTTTCGTCGTCGCCGTGCTCTGTTTGAGATTGAGCGGGGCTCGACGCGGAGTCATCTGTATTCTATCTCCGAGCCTGAAGGAACTTGCGGCAGCGGTAACTAGACGCACCCCTTCCGTGATCCACGGGCGCGCACGCACACGGCATTGCGCAGGTTCATTTGCAGAATACACACAGAATATTACAAAATGGGGTTGACTTTCGGAGCACGGAGGCTTGCATCATGTCCAGCCATGGGGAAAGAGCCTACGGGGTCCCCTGCTTCCCTGCGCGCGCACAGCGCCCATCCTGGCGGCGACCTGCAACAGTGCGGGGGACCTGCCGTCACAAAATCGCCCTTCCACCCGGCCACCGGCTCACTCATCCCCATGCTCCTTACATCACCGCCGGCGTCGACCTCGAAGGGACATCCGAGCTCAATCGAGATCCCGCACGAAACCCACCCACCCCACCCCCAACCCTGGCATTCGAACATTTGCACCAACAACTTCTTCCCCGATTATGAAGAGCCCGCTCGCGCGGACCATTCCCCCGCAAGACGTCGGCTGGCCAGCACACGAGCAGCGCCCGCGCCCCGCTGCCGTCATGAAGTAATTCTTCTTGAGCTTCGGCCGCTCCGCGCATTCACCAGAAGGGATACGATCCATCACCCAGGAGCGGACAGACCGCGGCTCCTGATCCCAGCGCCAATAAATACAGCATGCCGCAGCGGGCGATGCAGCACGCCGTCCGAGACGCAGTCCGCGAGCACGGTGAGGGGGAAGGACGAGCCGGTGTCGAGAAGACTGGCGCTGACACGCGCACATCGCCCCCCGTACCCAACCAGTCAACATTCGCCGCTGAGCGCCCGGACCCGCCGGGACAAGGGACAATCACGCAAGTGCGCCCGCCCGTCACCGCTCCTGCCTCCTTGTCCGTCCATGGAGACAACACACCGCCGCCGCCGCCGCCGGTTCCCCTGCCCGCTGCTGCTCCATGTCGCCGCGGGACGGCTCGGGCCGATGGTGGGCAGCAGCACATGCCGCCTGCCCTGTCGCTGTACGTCTCGCGGCGCTCCGCCTCGCCTCGCGTCGCACCCGCAGCAGCAGCAGCGACCATCCCAAGCCCCTTGGCCTCGCGGGCCTCCACGGCCACACCCGCAGGGCTGCTACGAGAGAGCGCATCGGCGGCTGCGGCGGCGCCTCGTGTGGCTCTGACGATCCGCAGAGCCTGATGGGCCCGAGGTGAGCCCCTTTACATGGTGAGCTGCTCCGGGTTCTCAATGACCGCCTTCAGGGTCTGCAGGAACTCCGCGGCGTCGGCGCCGTACACGATGCGGTGGTCGGCGGTGATGTTGACGGTCATGACCTTCTTGACGCCCAGCATGCCGTCGGCGGTGGCCACCACCGTCGGCTTGGAGCCGCCGACCGCCATGATGGCGGCGGTGCCTGCCGCAGTCGGGGGCGAGGAGGGCACAGAGCAGGACGGGTAAGAAGAACTGAATTGGGCGCGCGATATGGGCCACTCATGCCGCGATGTCCGTCCATCCCGCGCGCCTCGTGCCAGGACTAGGTGAACACGTTCTGCACCGCTGACCGATGTGATTACGAGATGTGCTGCGCAATGGCCGCGCCTTGCGCTCACCAACTGCGGCATGTGCGCGTGGGGCGTATGTAAGACGGTTGCGGTGTCCCAGGAGCTTCCCGGTCATCCCATCGCGGCCCCTTCAGGCATCCACACGGCCTGAGGTCGCTGGCCAGCCGCGCGGCCTCACCTGGCGGCAGGATGGCATCGAACGACTCAACACCGTACATGCCCAGGTTGGAGATGGTGAAGGTGCCGCTGTTGTACTCGTCCGGCTGCAGCTGCTTGGCGCGGGCGCGCTTCACCAGGTCAGCCCAGTTCCTGTGTGGAGGGCAGAGGAGGGTGGCACGGAATAGGAAAGCGGGCTGAGCGATGCGGGGGGCAGCGGGCTCCGGCCCAGCCCCCACGCGGAAGGACCGCCGGTGTGCACGAATCACGAAATCACGTTGCAGTGCCCTTCAAAATGCACGTGTGCAGTGCAACCAGTGCAGTGCATCACCTCACGAGCCGACACAATACCTATAATCCTCATGTATGAGAGATGCGAACGTGCGCGAGGGGGCAGCCCACCGGCCCACCTGGACAGCTGGTAGATGTCGGTGGTGTCGGCGTTCTTGAGCACCGGCGTGATCAGGCCGCCGTCCGGCATCGCCACCGCCAGCGCGATGTTGATGTTGGCGTTGTAGGTGATGCCGCTGCCGTCCGGAGTGCAGGCTGCGGGTCGGGGCGCGGAACGCCGCCATCAGCCACACCACGCCAATTTTCACACCCTTCCATGCATGCCAGGGTTGGGTTTCCGGACAGCGGCAAGGTCCCTAGATCCGAGTACAGACCGACCAAGCAGCCGACTCGCCAAGCATCGACGCCCCGATACGCGCAACCAGCCTATGAAACCCCCTGCCGTGGCACCATATACCCCTACTCCCCCTATGCGCCGCGCAGCCTTTGGAGGGGAGGGGCACGTGGCCAGCACTCAGCTTGCTGAAGGAGCACATCCGGCTGTGGATCTGTACCTACCGGCGTACAGGAGCGGGTGCTTGGCCAGCGCCACACCGCACGCCTTGGCCAGCAGGGCGGTCATGGTGACGCCCTTGGGCTTCAGCTGCTGGTACAGGGCGTCCAGCTTGTCGGTGATGATGTTGTACGACACGCGGAACTCCGGCACCTGGGGGGGGCCGGCGGATGGTGGTGTTGGAAGGCGGGTAGGCAGCATGACGGTGGGTCCGCAGACCGTGTGTGGGCACTGGTGCTGGGGTGGGACAGGACGAGAGCGGGTTTCTTTTGCACTGATACTTCTTGTTTTTAAAAAACATGTAAATCGTCAGGCAAATCTCGAGGCAATAATCACATCACATCTTGCTGATGAAGGGATAAGGTCCTCTGAATCTGTGGTGCAGCAGGCGCCCTCGGGGGCGGGTGTGGTGTGCGACAGGTGCTGTGCAACTGCGGCTTCGGACTCGGACTGCGCGGAGGCCCAAGGGGAGGGGCTGACGCGACGTTCTGCTCGGGAGGGGGCCGCGAACCACGGACTTGCGCTCAACCGACAATGCCGCGGCCCTGCAGTCGCCCAGGGCCGCGTCGTGCCTCCTGCGTGGCGCCGTATGGATAGGGCTCAAGTTCGAATGTAGCCCGTTAAAGTCCATCGTACGGAATCGTCTTCACTTTCCCAATGATGCCCAATGCATTGGCCGCCGCCTGTGGTCCGATGTAACCTTCAACACTCATATCTGCACCACGGTGCCAGATGCAGAGCCCGACGCACGCCGCCCGACGCACATTTCAACTGGCTGCTGAACCACAGTGCTCTGAACGCGCGGCCCCATGACCGAGCATCGCTGCAGCACGCCCTCCTCCTGGACACCCAGCCCCTACCGCGCCCCCGCGGCCTCAACCGCCGAACCCGCAAGCTTCTCGGCCCACGTTGTGTTGGGTGTGCCAGGGCCGACCCGCCTTTTCTCAGAGACCCGCACAGCCTCTCTCACCTTGAGGCTCTCGTTCATGTTGCGGGCGACCGCGGCCTGCAGGGTGGTGAACGGCTTGGTGGTGCCGCGCAGCTCCGAGACCGTGGTGGCCTTGGCCGGCGCCGCGGCGGCCTTGGCCGGCGCGGCGGCGGCCGGCGCCGGAGCCGCCACAGCGACCGGGGCCGGCGCAGCCGGCGCCGGGGCAGCCGGCGCGACGGCCTTGCCGGCAGCGCGGGCCTCCACGTCCGCGGCCGTGATGCGGCCGTTCGGGCCAGTGCCCGCCACGGTCGCCAGGTCGACCTGGGGTGGAGGAGCGGGGGCCGCGATTTGCAAGATGGCAACAACGGTACAAAGCACGTGGAAGCATCGCCCGTGGAAACATCACCCTTCCACGGACCTGGCGATCAGTGCTCACAGGCCAACAGCGGAAAATTTGATACCGCGTGCGAGGCAAACGGTTGCCTCGTGGGCGGTGCGACAACCACGGCTCGCTAAACATGAGACCAAAGGGGCCTGGCGGGGGAGCGGCATCTGTGCGCTGCGGCGGACGGTCGCCCGCCGGCCCTGGACATGCTACCGCACGTTGCGCCGGTGGCGCACAGCTTTACTTTCGCAGCCCACGCCGGGCCGAAGCAATGCGACAGCCGCCCCGCGTCCCGGGCTCCTCTCGGGGATCCGGTGGTTACAGCCCGTTGGTAACGCTCACGGAGTGTAACGCTTGCTTGATGAGGATATGAGGCGGCCTCCTATCGTTGGATCTCAGGTATGGATCTCCGGGTGGCGGAGGGTCGGGGGCATTACACCGACGCCGCCTGGCGGCACCCTTGCAGCGACTCAGTGGACGAGTCAGCTCTGTACATGTTACTGCGCGAGTTCGCAGGGCTGGTCTGCGGTCGGAGATATGCGGCCGCTGCAGTCGGAGATATGCTGCGTGTGCAGGCGTTACATGGCCACCCGGACAATGTGGGTCTGTTGCGGTTGCATACCTTCAGATCCTTAGCCAGCTGCTTGGCGTACGGGGTCGCGACAATGCGGCCATCAGCGCGCGGCGCTGGCGCTGGGGCCGGGGCAACCGCCACCGGTGCAGGGGCAGGAGCTGGGGCAGCCGGAGCAGGCGCCGGAGCAGCCGGAGCCGGTGCCTGCGGAAAAGGATGAAAATTGAAATTATTCAATTGAAAAAAAATCCAATTATCTGTATTGATAACGAAGCAATTCGAGATTCCGTTGTGTCGGCGGACGTTCTAACGCCTGCATGTGCGACTCACCGGAGCGGCAGCAGGCGCGGGCGCAGCTGGGGCAGGCGCAGCTGGAGCAGCAGCAGCAGCAGCGGGACCACCAAAAGCAGCGGCCTTCTTCTTGGCCTCCTCGACCTCGTTGGCGTTTTCGGCCACGAAGGCGATCGGAGCGCCGACGCTGGCCCGCTCGCCCTCCTGAACCACGATCGCGCCCAGAATGCCCTCACTGAAGGACTCCACATCCATATCAGCCTTGTCGCTCTCCACGACGACCAGAGCCTCGCCCTTCTTGACCTTATCGCCCACGCTCTTCAGCCAAGAGACGATCTTTCCCTCAGTCATGGTCGAGCTGAGAGCAGGCATGAACACCTCCTTCACAGCATTCGGGACCACCAGGCACCTGCGGCCCCCGCGGACACATGGCACGGCCTTGGCCGGGCTGAACGCCTTCACCTTCGCCGGCACGCGCGTAGCCTGCATTTTTACAGAACACGCTGCTGAGCCAACAAATTGACAATTGGGGAATCACGCATGCAGCATGAGGTAGAAGCAGGATATATCATGAGGGTTAATCGCAAACGCAAGCCCGTACGGCATACGCTTTTCGCCCACTCAGCTGCGATGCATGAAGTGTTGCGTCAAACTTACTAGGCGATCAGCAGTTACCTGTACCAAAATATGTTGCTTAGATCATTATGCATTATGAGCGTTGAGTGTGAAAATCCTAAAACAGCTCCGCAACTTATGTCTGTCTTGTAAGAGCTACAGCTAGGCTGCCATGTTGCGAGTCAACAATGGAGTTCTAGTCGTTCCTCCCTTTGAATGCGCTTGGCTCACCGGCGATGGGTACACCCTTCGTTCTGGTTCCGGCTGCCTGTCGTTCGAGGCCAAGGGCGATACGGATGTGACCGTTATCCTAAAATCTACACCTGGAGCAAAGCGCTTGCAGCCCCTGCTGCGGCAAATCCAAACGGGGACTGGCGGTGGAAGTGCGAGCGCCGGGAATGCTCTTCAGGTCGAGCAAAACTACACCATCATTTTCGGCAGCCACCGAAATAGTTGCCTTAAGATAGAAAAGAATGGAGTGACACAGTGTATGGTAACTGGGGTGGCCTGCTCTCGCGTCAGTAACAAGGTGTTCAGCAGGTACTGGATCGACCTGAACCACGGTGTGCTCACAGTGGGCCGCGGCGAGCCTGGCCAGGACGTCTGCTATCAATGGCTCGACGGTCAGGAGATACCGGGCATTCAGGTGCGGCGTTTCCATAACCTTGTGCGGAGACCAGCGCACCGCGTCAACGCGGCCAACCGTCAGCCACGTGTGTTCCCGCGGTAGCACTTTCATTTCGAGCCGGTCTCTGCCCCAAATTAATGGGTGGGTTCTCTAGATCTCACTGTCATTTGGGTCAACGAGGTGGCTGCCGGGGGGTATACGGCGCTCCACGGGCGGCGATGAAAAGTAACCTGTTACTTCACTGCAGAACCATTTGCTGTGTGGTCGGTCGCGATTCCGGTCGGGCCCATCGCGGAACCACAAAGCGACGCCCTCCTCGGGGTTGTCGGCCCCGGCCGCCAGGCGTCGCTCTTAACAGCGCGCCACCGTACTTGACGTGAACCCCCCCCGATACCCTCCTCTTTCCCCCCCTTGGCCCGCAGCACATTGGCCTGAGCTGCTGGGACCGCCACGTGAGCTACCGCTCGATCTTGCTACAGCCTCCCCTGGACTTCACACGGCTGCAGCAAACCCAGGCGGGCACAGGCGGCGGCGGCGGTGCCGCCGCCTCAGCGGTGCCGTCGCTCTTCGACGCGACCTGCGGTGCCATCATGACCGCCACGACGCCCGACAACGTGTGCCGCACGCTCCACGTGGCCGAGCTGCTACTGCCGACCACGCAGAAGCTGTACCGCTACTGCCTCGACTACATCGCGCGCCATCTGGAGACCGTGGTGGGGCTGCCGGACCCCGGCCAGCACCTCCGCAGCGTCTCGCCCGCCGCCATGTGCGACCTGGTGTGCCAGAACACCTTCAGTGTGGACGAGCAGGGCATCTTCGCTGCCGTACATGACTGGGCGCGGTCGTACGTCGCGGAGGCGGAGCCTGAGGCCGGAGGAGCCGCGGAGGCGGGGCGTGCGGCATCCGGCTGGTCTGAGGACGGCGGCGGCAGCGGCGCGGGTGGGGACGGTGCGAGGGAGCGGACGTGCGTCGTCCGGCGCGCGGAGTCGCCACCCGGGGGCTCCCCGGGCGCACCCAGCTCCCCCGTGGCGACGGCCATGCCCCGACCGCGGCTCTCCGACCCATCGGCGCCCTCCGCCGCAACCGGAACCGCAGCCGCAGGAGGGCCGGTCCCGCCCGGCGCCGCGGTGCCCGGCGCCACCCGGGCCAGCCGCACGCCCTCACACATGGACCTCGCCTTGGCCCTGGACCTGGTGGGCCCCACCTCGGCGCCCAGCACGCCCGCGCGGCTCTTACCGCCGCTGACAGCGCTCCCGCAGGCGCATGGACGCGCATCCGCAGACGGCGTCGCAGCCGCGGCCGCGGCCGCGGCGGCGGCCGTCTGCGGCGGCAACGGCATCATGTCGGGGCGCAGAGCTGCCGTGGGCCGCAGCGACGCCGGCGGCGCGGAGGAGGAGGTGGTCGGCCGGGTGCTTAGCTTGATTCGCTTCCCGCTGCTGCCCATCGAGCAGCTGCACGCCTGCCTGCGCGAGCCGCTGCTGCGGCGGCTGCCCCCCGTCCTGGAGCTGGTGCACGAGGCGCTGGAGGTGCACCGCCGGGAGACGGGCGGCGGCGGCGCCGACGGCGGCGCGCCGGCGGCTGTGCAGAGCCATGGACTCGGGCACGGGCACTCGCACGCTCATGCGGGTCACGGCGGCGGCGGCGGCGCCGACGGCGGCGGGTTTGCGAGCGCCGCGGCCGCCGCCTCCGCGGCCGGCTTGCTGTCGCCTGCGTCGGGTCGGCGGCTTGTGAAGCCGGTACCGACGGCTGCCGCTGGGACCATGGCCTTGCCCGGCGTCGCCCCCGCCTCGGTGGCGACTGGAGGGCTGGACGCGGCGGCGGCGCCGCCGCCCGCCGCCGCCGCTGCGGCCCCCAGCTGCGGCGCCGCGAGCGCGGACAGCTGCTGGGCGGTTCGCTACCAGCGGCGCTGCCTGCCTTTCGCGCTGGAGCTGATGTACATCTGCGACGGCGACTCGTGCGGTGTACTGCACTTTCTCGGCACGTCGTACGGCGAGCAGAGCTGGGTCAACCCCATGCTGGCCAAGCGCGTGGACGTGCGGGCATCCAGTCCCACGGGTCGCACCACCGACCCGCGGGCCGTCGTGAGCCGCCAGTTCGTCCGCACCAACTTCGCGGGCCCGCGCTACGTCAATGGCGCGGCCCTCAGCTGGTGGCAGGTCGACCTGGGGGAGCAGCACCAGCTGGCCATCACGTACTACACGCTGCGGCACGACGGCTCGCAGGACTTCGTGCGGAGCTGGGTGCTGCAGGTGGGCTCCGGAACGGCGCGTCTGGGGTGGGGGCGGCGCGTCTGGGGTTGCGCGACACAAATGCTCGTCAGGATAACCGTGATCGGGTAGAGTAGATAAGAGACCCGCCCGACCCAAATCGAATGCCAATATACTTACCTTTTGGGTAGAGAAATTAGTGTTGAAAACACCTCGGCGGTCGAGGTCCTGGCGGTTGGGAAGCCGTCTGGCCAACCTCCGACCCCGCCCTGCTTGGTCCCGCACACCCCTCCCCCGCCCGCAGGGCTCCACCGACCTGACCTCCTGGGTGGACCTCAAGCGCCACACCCACGACACCACCGTAAAGGTGCCCGGCCAGTACGCCTCCTGGCCGGTGATAGGGCCCGCCGCGGCAGTGCCGTACCGGGCCTTCCGCCTGCTACTCACCGGCCCGAACGCGTCCCCCAACACCGCCAGCCGCCACAACTTCTGCCTCAGCAATTTGGAGCTGTACGGCTTCCTGCACAAGGGCGTGGCGGCCAGCACCGGAGGTGGTGGTGGTGGTGGTGGCGGGAGCCGCGCGGGCGCCGCCGCCTCGGGTGCTGCTTCAAGCAGCGGCGCCGCATGCGCCGCGAGCGGTAGCAGCGATGGCAGCATCAGTAGCGATGGCAGCGTCAGTAATAGCGTGCGAGGCGAGGCGGCGGCGAGGCAGCAGACATGGGCAGCGGGCGCTGGTTCCTCGGGTGACAGCTGCAGCTACTGGGAGGCAAGCACCCGGTGATGAGGCCAGCCCGCGGGGGGCCGCCGGGCCGGGTGCGGGCGGGCGCTCCAGGGCCGACGCGGGCGCCGGCGGGCCCTGAACTTGACTGACACCAACATGGGGTGCGCCATGAGGGTGACACATGGAGACACGGGGTGGTGGGACGTGGCAGCGCTGTGCGCCAGCGGGCGGATGCGTGATCCTGATTCCCTGATGTGTCGGTGCGTGGCGTGTGTGTTTTTGATGAGAAGCCCGCCCTACCCAAACCGACGTGGTGCGTGTGTTTGTTTGTTGTACGGTTGTACCAGTCCGTGTATGTGGCCGGAGATTGGAACGACAGGGCGGGTGGGTGGGTGGCCCCCTGACGGGGAGGCAAGTGCGAGTTGAGTTTGCCGGAGATCGCGACTCGCTGACGTCAGCTAAACGCGTACGACCGGTTGCCGATGACTCGCCCAAGGCACTGCAGCATGTGCTTTGTGTGCTGCGTGGCAGCGGGAGGGGCCGGGGTTGCCCATTGCTGCGGCGGCGTGGGGGAGGGGGGGGGTATTTTTTAAGCATCTGTGGTGTGCCCATTATCTGGCGCAGTAAGCACCGTTTCTCCACACAAAGCTCGGGAAACGGCTGCCTGCGAAATCTATTTTTGCTTATCATCCTCTCCACATTGTGCGATAGAACGATTTCATTACATTACACTCGTGTCGGCGATCGACATGTGGATTTCCCTCGGTGTGACGGGATCGGTTTAGTTGTGTGTGATGTTGGTTGGTGTTTTGAGCCGGCATCGGCCCACGAATGCCGTTGGCACCGCAGCACGACGCACTCGACGTGTCCGGCTTCCGCGCGAGCGCGAGCGCGCTGTACCGCTGCCCGGGTGGGCCCAACCGTGGACGCGGCCGCAGCGAGAGCCCGGTGTACGTTTCGGGTGGTCGACCCCGCGGACGAGCCGGGCCCGCACACGGGACCTGTCAGTGCGATTCTGACGGCGCGCGCGTGCGCCCCGCAGGGAAGCTGACGGTGCATAGTCCTCTGCTGCGCCGCTGTGGCGGATGCCGCCGTGTGACCATCTGCATTCCTCTTCAATGCCTGCCGACAATGCGCATATGGGATACATACTGTTGCTGTCGGGGCTCAGGAGTCGTTGCGATAGGGCGCCGCGGAGGACATAGACGTGGAGGGCGCCTGGAGGGGCAAGGGTTAGCTGGGTTGGCGACGATCCAGGGGGGGTACCGCCGGCGGCAAGGGGGGTACCGCCGGCGTTTGCTTGGGCTGCTGCACCCCCCTCCTCCCTCCCCGAGCGAAACGGCGGTATTGTAATGGCGCCAGCAGTTGCGCCGTGTTGAGGCGGATGCCCGCAGGTGAGAGGCAGGCGCCCTACCGCGGGCTGCTTGGCCCGGTGGTGAAGGGGGCCGGGGCGCCGGGGTGTGGTGTGGTAGGCGGAGGACGAGGAGGTGACGTGGTGGTGGGTCGCCCGCTGGGCCCCCTCCTTTTTCGTGTGGTGGGTAAGTGCGGCACCATGTGGTGTGACAGGTGGTTCCGACAGGTGGTGCGCGCGAAGGGCCCACCTGGGTCTCTAGGGTTATCAACGGTTGATTGCCAGCCAGCATGCTGCTGGCTGCGTGACTTCATCAGGAACGTTCGTTGATTTGCGGAAAGCAGGGACGTGTCGCGCGCAGGGACCTGCCCGCACGAGCCTCACGAACAACACAAGAACCCTCACGGTGCTCATTCCCTCCACCAACGTATGCCTGGATGCGTGGTGGAGTGGACCGCACGCTGTCGGCCCATCCGGCACACTGCTGGCGCGACCGCTGCCTTCGCCCAGGAGCCAGGACGGCCTTTCTCTTCCAGTTCCTGGGTTCTTACCCCCCACCCCCCCAATCCCTCAACCCCTCCCGGTCCAGCAACCTCTCAGCTCTCACATGGGGTCCAACTCCTCGCTTCGACCCTTCCCTCCGGCACCCTAGAAATCCGCCCGACCCGGCCGGCGGATTCCGCCGCTGCACTGTACACCCCCTCCCTTCCCCCGCACTCAGCCGTCTTGGGCGTCTCCCACCTCGCCACCTCCCCGCCGCCTACGCCCCCTCGCCCCGCGCCCGCTCCATCGCCGCCAGGGCCTCCCCCGGCTCCGTGCCGTGGCGGTAGTGCTGCCCCAGCGGCGCGTGCGGGTGCGCCACCCAGTCCACCAGGTAGCTGGGCGCCACCACAGCGGCCCCCGCGACCCGCAGCGACGACACCAGCCTGCGCGGCAACCCACCCAAAGCAGGCACAAGCAAGCGGCGCAAAAATCGACAACCCAGGTAGGAATCGGGCACTGGGTCTTTCGAAGGGCGCCAGGGGCCACCCTGGATCGAATCGGTGGCGCTTTCTGTGTTCGGTGAGGGTTGCACAGCCATAATGTCGTACGCTCCAGGGGAAGAGGCTTCGCAAGATCGCAACGCGGCCCGGGCTTCGTGCAGGCGGCTGTCCTGCTACAGCACCCTGCTACAGCATCCCGCGCCCACACACCCCCCGGGAGCCCCACACCAAACCACACACCCGGGCTCCCCACCATCCTGCCCCTCCTCTCCCCCCAGACCCAGGTGTGGGAGTAGTAGTGCGGCAAAGCGTACGGGTACGGGTGTCACTCACTTGTCCAGTTGCTTGCCGTCCGGCGGGAGCACCCCCGCGTGGCAGCCCTTGGCGGCCGACGGCCCCGCCTTGACCACCGCCACGCCGCCGCCTGCGGTCACCATGCGAGCCAGGGTGGGGCTGTCCAGCGGCGGCGGCAGGCCCGGCGGCACCAGCAGCCGCAGCCCCGTAAAGGCGCGGCCGGCGGGCCCGCGCGCCTCCACACGACGCCGCCAGTGCGCCGGCGCACCTGCACGTCCGAGTCGGAACACAAGCACAGCAGAGCTGCAGCCGCTTACACGGTACACACCCGGGGGTGTATCTCGTGCTTCAACATCCACCCACCCACTCATCCACCTATCCACCCACATGGGCCTATTGCGGGGCCTCTTCCGGCGGCAGAAAAGACAGCGGACCTGTTTGTTGCCTGCCAGTCTACCCAAATCGTGAGCCAACCCCACTACCTAAACCCCACTACCTAGTACCCACCCACCCACCCGCCCACCCACCTACCCGGCGAGATCACGGCAGCGCCGTCCTCGCACTCCTGCAGCTCGTACTCCCCCGGGGCCACCGGCCCGCCGCCCGCCTCGCGCCGCGCCTGGCAGTCCGTCAGGAAGTCAGCCCGCAGCAGCCAGGCGCCCGAGGCCATGGCGCACACCGTTTTGTCGGAGCGCTTGAGGGCGGGCGCCAGCAGCGCGTTGATGCGCGGGTCCCAGTCGTTGTTGACTGCGCGGGGGGGGGGGCACGGCAGGGCGTATGTGTGGCGAGTGGAGGGACGGGCCGTCGGACCGTGATGCACATATGCTCGTACACAGCACCAGATCCAGGAAACCGAACGGGTGTGTGCTACGGTATGTGTGGCGGGCGCGAGTGTGGGGAGGGTTGGTAGGGAGGGGAGAGGTTGCACCGGTCAGGCTGCCTTGGCCCGCGGGCGCCGTTACCCGCGTACCGTATGGCGGCGCAGCCTACAGCTCTAGCAGCAATTACTGCAGCATTTGCGAGCGCGGTGTGGCGCACCACCAAGCAGGCAACGCACTGCAGCCAGGGCGCGAGCATGTGTGTGGTCGGGGCCGTACCTGGTATGTACGACAGGTGCAGCGCCTTGAGCATCGCGCCGTACCGCGTGCGGTCCTCGGCCGTGAAGCCGCTCAGCGCAAACACCAGCTTCCCGCTGCCGGCACCGCCGCCGCCGCCGCCGCGCCGCTGTGACGCGACCGGCTGGGAGGCCACCACTTGCGTGCCGCTGCCGTCCTCGTTGCCGGCGCGGCTTATCGGTTTGGACCCCCGGCGGCCTCCTCGTCCACCCTCAGCCTCCTCAGACGGCCTCCTCCCCGCCTGCGCAGAGTCCTCTCCGGCTTTTGCAGCCACCACCATCGCCGCCGCCGCCGCTGCCGCCTGAGCATCAGCATCCGCGCCGCCCGCTGTCGCCGGACTGCTTGCATGCGGCGAGGTCGGCGACCTCGGCGCCGCCTGCTTTGCGGTACCGCCCTTCTGTGCCTTCGCCTTCGCCTGCAACTTGGTCGGCCCCGCCGCTTTCCGCGGCTGTGGCTGGCCCGGCACGTCCGCCTCAACGGTGCCGGCGCCGCTGCCGCTGCGTCGGCTCCCTCGCGCCTGCTCCTCCCCGTCAGACACATCAGCGCCACCGCCACTGCCCCTGCCGACATTCCCCCGCCGCTCGCCCTCCTCTTTCCCTTTCCGGCTGCCGCGATGAGCCGGACCCGGTCCCGCCAACGCCGCCGCCACGGCACCCTCCGCCACCACCTGCGATGCCACCGGCTTGCCACCGACGGCCCGCACCTCCGCGGCGGCGTCGGCGGCCCTATCGGCGGCGGGAGCCGCGTCCGGGGTTGGAGCAGCGCCTCGGCCAGCGCCCGGTCGGCGAGGCTTAGCGGCTCCTCGAGCGGAAGCCGCCCGGGGTCGGCGGGTGCCGCCCAAGTCCCGGTCGCCGCCACTGCCGCCGCCGCCACCGCCGGCTCCTTCACGGCCTGCTTCCACCGCATCGTCATCCCTGGGCTCATCCACAGATGGGACTGCCTCCGCCTCCGCCTGCGCTGCACCTGCAACTGCGCCGACCGCTGAAGCCGCAGCTGCAGCTGCAGACGGCCGGTGGTCCCCCCCGGGGGTGCCTCCACGGAGCCGCTTTCCCGACTTCCTCGCCCGGGTGCCTTCGGACCCACCGTTCCGCGTACCAGCGGCCGTGTCCGCCGCCGTAGCCTCGGTCTCCTCACACCCATCGGGCAGCGGCGGCGGCGGCAGTCCGGCACCGCCTGCGGCCCCCAGCGGCTCAGGTTTCGCGGCAGCCGCCTCCGCCATCTCCGCCACCTCCGCCGCTGCCACCGCCGCCGCTATCGCGTCGTCGCCGTCGCCGTCAGCTGCATCGGCAGCGCCACGGCGCCTCCGCTGCCGCCGCTCGGCCGCACCTCCACCGGCGCCGCTCCGTCCTCCCACGGGCTTGTCGGTGGCGCAGCCACCGTCGCCCCGCCGGGCCGCTCCGTCCTCCGCCGCCTCGGCCGCTTCTGGCTGCGCGTCTGCCGCCCGCTTCCGTCCCGTGGGTCTGCGTCCGATGGGTCTGCACGCCGCGCCCACGTCGCCATCGCCGTCACGCGCGCCAGTCCCGCCACCCCAGTCATGCGCTGCCGCCACCGCCTTGCCCTCAACCTCCATCATGTCCTGACGCGCGGGGCCCCGCGCACCCTCGCCCTCGCCATTGTCCCCCATAATGGCATCTTGGACGCCGCCGCCCTCGCCGTCAATGTCGTGCGCGGTACGGCACTGGGACGGCGCCCCTGCCGGTACAGCCGCCGCTGCATGCGCGCCCGGGATCGGAGAGGCGCGCCCTTGCAGCGCAACCCCCGCGTCCGCGCCCTCGCCCGCGTCCTCCTCCGCCACGCCAGCTTCCTCCACCTCCATCCCTTCACCATCCAGTCCGTACACAGAGCCGCCGTCGACGCCGCCGTCGCCCGCCGCACCGCTGCCCGGGCTGCTGCACATCCCACGCACATCTCCCCGCACCCCGTCCTCCGTCTCCGGTCGCGCACCCGCACCCGCACCCCCCAAGCCTCCAGCCGAGAGCTCGGTGCCCCGGTCGCCGCCGCGGCCGCCGCCGCACCCTGGCTCAGCGGCGCTGACCTGCGGCACCACGGGCGAGGCCCCCGCCCCCGACCCCGCCTCGACCGCAGCAGCCTCGGCGGCCTCTCGCACCGCAGCGTCGGCTGCACAGATCCGCCGCCGCCGCCGCCGCCGCGCCAGCGGCTCCCGCGGTTCGTCGTCGAAGGCTCCGCCGCCGCCGCCGCCACCGCCACGCGCCGGCTCCTCGGGTAACGCCAACGCCTGCCCCACGACCCCCGGTGCTCGCGCAGCCCCTTCTGACCGACCGGACGCTGCGTCCGCCTCCGCTCCCGCAGCAGCGGCTGCTGCGAGGGCGGCGGCCGCAGCGGATCGGTCCGGCCTCGCTTTCAGCGGCGCGGGCCCGCTGGGGAGCGCGAGCTTCAGCCGGCTTCGCCGCCCGGCGCCCAACGCCGCCTGCGGTGGGAGCTCGATGGGCTGGCGGCTGCGAGGCCGCGGGCCCCGTTGGAGGACCCCAGCCTCACCCGCCTGCCCCGCCCCGTCAACCGGCGAGGCCACAGCTTCGCCGCAGCCGGCACCGACGCTGACGCGCGCGCCCACGCCCTCACCGGGGCTGCCGCGGCGACCCTCGGTATTGCCCGCGCCACCAGCCACGCCGCTGCCCTCCCCCTGCCCCTGATCGGTCGTCGGCGCTGTTCCCGAGTCTTCATCAACCGCGCACTCCTCCATCGGCGTGGCTTCCCCACCGCCAGCGGCCGCTTGCACCTCCTCTTTCTCCTCCTCCTCCTTCTCCTCCTTCTCCGCCTCCTCCTCCATGGCTTCACTGGCCGTCCGGTCAGCTCCCCCCTTCGCGGCGGCAGCACCCGGGACGCGCGCGCCGCCGGACAGCGCGTTCGGGACCCCGCACCAGGGTTGGACTCCGAGTACGGCGGGGTGGGTGTCATCGGCTGCCTCGCCAGCTGCAAAAGCATCCCGCGCGCCGCGCTGCGAGGAGCCCAGCCCCACGCCATCTCCCGTCTGCGCCTGCAGCACCGCCGGCGGCTGCTGCGGCGCCGGCGGCTGCTGTGGTTGCGGCGGCTGCTGCGGTGTTTTTAGTCGCTGCTGCTGCGGGGATGGGGACGGGGGCTGTCTCCGGGGCGGTGAAGCCAGCCTCGGCGATGGCCCGCAGGGGCCCTGCAGCCGCTTGGGCGTCCGCCGCTCAGACACGGGCAGGTGCCCGCCGTTGCCACCGCCGCCGCCGCCGCCGACGGACCGCAGCGGCGAGCGGCCGAGCGGCGACCCCCACCGCGGCGGCGACTGCGCCGACGGGTGCGGCTGTCGCCCCTCCATCTCCTTCTCAGATGCAACTCCGAGGCCCACGTCCCGGTTCTCCCGCTCCGGGTCCTCACAGTAATGGGCCACCGGCCGCAATTTCCGGCCCCGGGACTGCGGGCGGTTCGGATGCTGCACCTGGTCCTGCACCACCGCCCGGTCGTGCTCCCCCTGCCCCGGGCTGGGTGTGTCTGGGCTGTTTTTCTCTTTCTCCCCCTGTCCCCCCGCCTCCCATGCGCCTCCCGGTTGCCCCAACCCCTCGCAGTCCATCTCATCGGCTGCTGCCTGAGGGCTGTCGACAGCCCGCGCCTCCACCGAGAGATCGGGCGCCGCCGCCAGGCCATCGCGGCTTTCGACACGCGGCGACGTGAAGAATGCCGCCGCCGCCGCCACCGCCACGTCGTGAGCGTCTGCCGGCTCCGCCTTGCAGCCTGCCGCGCACTCCGCGTCCCGACCCGCGTCCTCCTTCTCCTCCTCCCCCCACGGGGCGGTGGAGGTGGAAGCGGGAGCGCGTTGGGCCGGGAGGAGCGGCGGCGGCGGTCCCGGACCGCAGCGACGGGGCCCGGCGGGGTCGCAACCCAGTCCCGGCTCCGGCTTCACAACGGCAGGGCGCCGCCGCTTCTGCGCTGCCGCCCTACCACCGCCGCGTCCGGGGGCGACGCCTGGGTCTGGGCCCGCCTTGGCCTCCTGTGGCTCTTGTTTGACGCAGGCCGGCAGGGCGGCTGCGGCCTCCTGGCGCCTCACCTGCCACACCACATCCGCGCCACGGGTGTTCCCTTCCGACAGCGGTTCACGGGGCGATTGTACGGCGCCCTGGCACGGCCGTGCGGGCGCTTGGCGGTCGACGGGCTGCGACGGCGGCGCCGCCGGCGGCTCCGCCCCGTGCGGCTGCTCGGATCGCCCCTGCAGCGCCGGCGGCTGTGGCGGCCGCCGCTGTTCAAGCTCATGACTGCCGTCGGAGGACGCCGGGGACGTGGTGTTGACCGTGGCCGTGGCTGGGGCGTCGGCCGGGGTGTCGCCGGCGGTGGCGGTGTCGGCCGCGGCCATCAGGTCCTCGGTGCCCAGCTGCTGGCAGGGCCGGTCCCCATGAGCACCAGCGGCGCCGCCGGCGTCTGTCTCCGGCGGCAGCAGGCGGTACGGCTCTGGGGCGCCGACCGTTGGCGGGTGCCGCCGCCGCACGCAGACGCCGAGGCGGACCCGTCCGGTGCCCGGTGCAGGGGAAGGAATTGAGGTTGGGTTCCGAGTGGGGGAGGGAGCGCACGTCGCTGTGTGGGTCAGCGGTGTTCGATGGTGGAAAGGGTGAGGGGTCCCGGGGGCTGTGGAGTGACACCCCGTGCGTCACTCGGCGAACACACAGGATGTCCGCCGTTGGGCGAGTGAAGCTGTCCAGGCGGCGCATTCAGCTGCCGTCCGGCCCTTGCGCCGGCCCCGGCCCCGCCCCCGGCGTCACCTCTCACCTCCAGCGGCCCAAGGACAACTCCAGCTCTGCACCCTGCCCTGCCTCTGCCCTGCCCTGACCTACCTAGCCTGACGTGGCCCGACCCTGATCTGGCCTGGCCTGACCTGACCTGACCTGACCTGACCTGACCCGGCCGGCCCTGATCTGACCTGACCTGACCTACTTGAGCTGACGTGACCCGAACCTGAACCCGGGCTTACCGTCGTCCACCATCTCCCAGGCGTTCCGGACGGCCATCAGCCACCCAAAGTGGACGTGCCTGACGTGAGGGTACCTGCAGGGCAGGGCAGGGCAGGGCAGGGCGGCGGCGCTGGGTGCCCACCGACCGGAGAGAACCGTTCCGGTAGCCATAATTATATACATATGTTATATCATACATGCTTACGATTCACAGGTTACGCATACGGATGGCGCGCGGCTGCATCTGCCAGTCGGGCCTGGAAGCAAGCAACTCCTCGCTGACCCCCCGCCGCCCGGCAGGTCCGGAAGGAAAGAGCCAGCCACGCCCGGGTGCTCACCACCACGACGCAGTGGCGCCAGCGAGCAGCATCCACGTCAAGCACACGCGGCTCCGCATCTGCCACCGTCACTATCCCCTCCCCTAGAATACCCCCCACACACGTCGTACGTTGCTGGCCCCACCCGCCATCGGGTCGCGGTGTACGGCATGGCCAGAGTCCGCCAACGTCCCGGGGTGACGGGGCCCAAGACCGGAGAATGCGCCGCGCCCTGCTCCCGTCCCCGGTGAGGGTCCCAAGCTGCTGGCAGGAAGCTGCGCGCAGCCCACCTGGCGGCGGACGCGTGAGCCGCGCGACCCACCTGGTGTGCACCTCCAGCTGCGCGGCCGTCATCGTCCCCGAGTTCCACGTCAGCACGTGCGACGTGTCGGTGGCGGACGTCTCGACGGCGCTGCGGCCGCCCAGGCACTCGATCCAGTACAGCAGCAGCTTTCGGAAGTCCGTTCGGTCCGGCTGCGCGGCCGGGAAGGGGGAAAGTGGGTGTGGGTGGAACGCATGGGAGGGCCGGGAAGGCACGTCGGCCCGTGCATTTCGGCTGCGCGCCGTCGGGCTGCGATCGCCGGTGGTCATGGCGGTGCGGGGTGGTGAGTTTCACACCCTGGCAGGTATGTGTGTTATCCATTTTTGTACCTGCATACAATAACATACACATATACCCTGGCTCCCTCCCGGCTCCCTCCCCGCCATGTGATTCGGCGGGTCTGGCGCGCTGGTAACCTGGTATGTTGACCGGTATGGAACGCCCGGTCGGGACTCAGGGTCCACCGTGTAACGGTTACATAACATACACATATATAGACATCATGTACCGTACGAATGGAGGCAGTACCGGGCTTGCGGGTGCATGTTGCATGTTGCACGCCGACGGGTTGAACGGCCACGTGTGACCCGCCCCACGCACCGGCACGCCGGAGACCCGCATGTGGTTGGTCATCTCACGGAAGCCAGGCACGCCCGGGTCGTGCGGCCCCGCCATCAGGTTCCAGCAGGGCTGTCAAGTGGATGAGGCGGCGGAGGTCAGGCCGGGGGGAAATACTTTGGGGTTGAGCAGCAGCGATACATCGGGTTACGGTAGCCCGGGGAGTTGGGGTTGCGGTCTGGGGTTGGGGCTCGAGTGGCTGCCAGAGTCACGGCCCGGAGTCATCGTTTTCGTTGCCCATCGTGCGGTGTGCAAGTCCTCGTTGAACGTACCTGGTCGTCTGTCAGGACTTGCTGGAGGTCGACGCAGGCCAGCACCCACTGCGGCCCGTACACCTGCACGTCACCGCCCTCGGCTTGCGCACTGCGCGCCTCCAGGACCACCCGTTGCTGCTTGTGGCTTGCGATGACATGGCTTGCGCCCTCAACGTAGAGGTCCTCCACACCAATAATTGTCCCACCATGGGAATCTGTGGGTGGCCAATCAGTAGGTTGGCGCGTAGCAAGCGACACCAGGGGACCAGGGACTTGGACACATACATATTTTCTTTAATACTCGTCTTCTTAGCTGTTCCGTAAAGCTTTCCTTGTCAGGCGGGAAGCCTCTGTGATGTGGCCCGGCCAAATGCACTACGAACGTTAAACCGCTGAAAATGCCCAAACCCACAGTTTCATTCAATGAATTCAAATTAGATGACATCTCTGCGTTATGTGCAGGGTGAGAAATTTGCAAGCTGTCATTTGTGATCCAACTGAAGAGTTGCGAACGATGGAGTTTTGCTTGGCAAAGTCAAGGACCGCATAGAATGCATGAGCTCTCAATACATGATAAGATACAAATTCAACGCGAGTGCAACCAATTGTAGCACAGATAATAATGACAGATACTTGTTTCCGTTGCTTGTTTGGCGCCGTACAAAACATGTCGGGGGCCAGGTCGGGCCGTACTTTTTAACTTCTGTACCCTGGCTACAATCACCCGCATAAACGTCAGGCCGGTGCGAAGTCAAACGGTTATCAACATGTCAACAACGCGTTGGCGCAAGACCGCGGCAATGCGCACGTCTGGGGTCGCTTGCTCGCGTTCAGTGTCCTGCAAGTTGGTCTTCGGTCGGGTCCCTTGCGCAATGCACTGACGACAGGACCGGCCCGTATCACAGCGGCCCAAGCTTCACTGCACTGCAGACGAGACCCACGACATCAATACGGGCACCCCCAGGCACTCGGCACCTGTCTCTCGCGCTCACGCTGCCCGCCGTGGGACAAATGCGGCGCGGAGCCCTAACGTGTACATTCGGTGCGCTCCGTGCACCTCCCGAGTGCACCAGCCCTCCTCGCACAGCTGGTGTAACCGGCCTCAACCTGCCGCTCGAGACCACCCGCCATCGCTGCCTCACCCTGCATTCCCCCAGCTAGTGTTGTCCCGACCAAACTGCCGTGCCAACGTCTTGCCTGCATCAGCGGCCGCGGGGCAACGGGGGGCCGTGCAGCAAAACCTATGGCCCGAACCTAATACCTACCCAATACGTCCCTCTGTAATCGCCGCTGCAGCTGACCCTAAACTCCCACCCCAACCCCCCCTGGCATGCTCGCGCCTAAAGATATACAAACCCTCCGTCCGAATGGAGCCAAAGCCGAGCTTGCGCCTCGCCGCAGTCCGTCAGCCAAATGCCACGAGCGCGACCGCAATCACGCTACCCCCAGCTCCTAGAACCTGCAACCCAAGCTACCTCACACCCTAGACTCCCTTTCCCTACCCCGCAGCATACACGGGTAGCCCCCGCAAGCTCCAGTATCCCTACAAGCTATACAACAGTTAAATGGTCATTGGTTCATGCACCACCTAGCACGCGTCGGTCAAATGAAAGATGCCCACTGCGTCGCCGCTGCAGAGCTCAAAGGCCCAACGGCTCCACCGCCCCCGCCGCGTCCAGTGCAGCTGCCGTCGCCGCTGCCGTCGCAGTCACATCGCCGACGGGCCTGTTCGCCCGGGCGGAACCCCCAGTGTACTTTGTGACGCGTGGGTTGACCTGCAGTGGGAGAGCAGCGGCGAAGGTGGGCACAAACCCTGAGTGCCATGAGCGATCCTCTCAAGTGTACCCACAAACTGCCCAGCCCTCGGCCCCGGGGCAAACAAGCACAACTGTTCCCAACCAGTAAAGCTAGCGTTCCGGTTCAACGGAATGCGCCGCCCGCCCATGTTTAAGCGCCCGTCACTGTCCTTGGTGTATTGAATCTCCGTCACGTCACTGCGCCAGGCGGTAGCGCACCCTGAGTTCCCATCCCAGCGTCATCGTTCAGCTCACTAGGAACCCAACCATCTTCCATCATTAGGGTCTGCCCCCCAGCTTCCCCCACAATGCTCACCGTCTTGAACTTGCTCATCTTCCAGGGCTCCTCCTCGTTGTTAGGCTGCAAGTATCTGGACGCTCCGATTGAGTGGCCCAGCGCGGCCTTGGTTGGCTGCGGCGGAATGTATTGTCGTGTCCTGCCGCTGCCGGCCACCTCTGACTCCAGATTTTTTCGCACCCAGTCATCTTGATAGGCGCCCTGAACCAGGTACTTGACGGGCGGCTCTTCGGGGCCATGGGTCCGGATGACTTCGGCGCTGCGGTGCGCGCTGGGCATGCCGAACGTGGAGCCGACCTTGGTCGCGGGTATCGTGGGCAGCGCTGAGCGCCGCGTCGCCGAGGACGAGCGGCTGCTGCCCGTGCGGATGATGACGTCCGAGTGCATTTTCCGAAAGAACGGGAGGTCCTTGGCGTCCGAGAGGCCGCTACGGATTGAAATTTCAAGGCGGAAAGCGCACATTGGGGACCGCGGTGGTGGGACAGAGGGTTAGCAGGTAGTATGCGGAGTTGCGCTGTGATGCGAGGACGTGGAATGCATGCAACACGTGCTAACAGGCGCGGGGTTTGGGACGCGCTCCCGTGGTTGGGCAGTTGAAGGACACGTGAACCGGCCAACCGTTTCCGTCCGCGATACCGTCGGGACGGGAGGCGGGGCATCAGGCTGCTGGCGCAAAACCCCATAACCCAGTCTAACCTTGAGACGGACATCTTGTTGAGCGTCTTGAAATCAGGAGATGGTTTCACGATTTCTTGAGAGGGGCTAGCTTGATGTCCCTTCCAGATCATCATAACTGCGCGCAGGTGAGTTGCAAAGCGGACGCGTCAGGGTGCATCCCTAAGGAATTCCCGGACTTCGCTCAGGAATCGCATAATGTATTCGTCGATTGGGCTCAATAACAAAACCCATAGTGAGTGAAGGTGCAATCGGATGTAAACATCCAAGCCCCAACGCCGTCGGAGAAACGCACCTTCGCGGGCTCCCTCCGGGTCCTTCGGCGGTGTGTATCCGAACACCTTCTCAGATGGTGGGTTGTTAAACAATATCTTCTTCACGGTGCCCAGCTCCGCGTGAGTGAGCAAAGGGTTCACCTCCATGGTTGGCCGCTGCGCCCCGACCTTAATCTCGTGATCCATTGTCGCATGTCCGCCGGTTGGTTGCCAGACCATTTTTGAAAGCAGGTTCGTTGAAAGTGGTCCTAGCGAGCTCGATGTGCCTAACCTTCGATTTTCACTGAGAATACATGAACAATATAATTTGCTACGCCAATATAAATGAGTTGGGAAGTCAATCTGTCAGCCAAGAGCAAACATATTCTGTGTATGATAGGGTCTCTCTATGATGCTTCGGCATACGGCAACCTGTACGATGTGGGCTGTAGAGAGCTCCGTGTTGCGCGTTATGTTGAGCTCACAGATTTCTTACAAATTCTTTTGTATTTGTAACTAGATGTCATGTAACAAGGTCATGGGCACATTCGACTTTGGCACGTCTATGTCATGGCGCCAGTACAAATTGTTTAAATGCATTAAACGGATATTACTCCTGCATATGTGAGTGTGTGATTGTTGGGAGTCTTAGCCAGGAACCTTGGGTCGGTTTTGCACCCCAGGAAGCAGCAGCAATGAATCAGGTCTTCGATTATGCAGTGGGTGGCCTTAAATTTAAAATGGGTTGTGTGTGGACTCAAATTTAGGATGAGAACGAGAGGACCGACCTGTGTCCAACGTGCTCGGTCGCCAACGCCAGTCCCACGCAGCAACAAGCAGTGAAAACAGTACCAGTGTAGGCAGCTTGAAGCCGAACAGTATTTAACAATACGCCCCTTTGCAAGCTCCGGCGCTTTTATTCTCATTGCGCAGCATTGCGCTACAGCCGCACCCTGCTTTATGAAATACCGGGCACACGTGTACATCAGAGCACTTGGCCGGGCGTTCCGGACCGGCACCTAAGGGCACTGTCAAGCCACCATAGCCTGCGGGTCTTCCACTTGTAGGGTGTGGTGAGGCGGCTTCGGCTGTCGCGCCCGGTCGCCGTCCGTCACCGATGACTCGCGGGGTACGCGGTGACACGATCCATTCGTCCACCAGACAGCCATAGAGAATGCATTCATGTGATCAACTGGAAATTCAAAGAGACCTGCACATCTTTTTCCTCTTGGTTACTACTTTCTTTAGTTGTAGGAATCACCGACTCGGCCGACTCGGAGGCCCGGGCGCCGGGGTCGGGGTTGGCCATGGACTCCGCTCCCGTTGGCCCCCTTCCCTTGTATGCTTGCGTCGTAGGCACTCAGGCGATGGCTGCCCTGCACCACATCCAACGGCTGTTTTTTATTTTCATCCGACGGCCACCGTCGCGTGGTGGCGTCATGAGGCGGGGATTCAATGGAGGCCGTGCAGCGTAGCGCTCAAGAATGGCTCTTCGACTCATGCGGTCACAGGCGGCCAAGTTTGAGGAGGCGGTGCAAGGGCTCCCCGAACGCCATGCTCCTTTACCATTCATATGCATCCAAATGTGTCCCACAGTGAACGCCGCTTGACGCGGCAAACTCACAGCGATGCGGTAGCGTCATTGGCGTTCCCCCCGCCCGGGAGAACGGGTTAAATTGGCGCTGAACGAAGTCGCGAGGCGCCAAACAGCGGCTGACCAAGGGAATCGGACCCTGGGGAGCATGGACGGGATTGTGGCGGCACAGATGGAACATGGAAGTGGCTGCTGCCATGACGGAAGAGGGGGCACGGCAGGCACAACATGTGCGAGTTCACTGGTTGAGATCGGGGGAGCGGCCCAACAGGGCCCTCACATCCATGGTGCGGCCCGCCCAGGCCCAACAGTCGGTTGCGGGCCTGCGCGACAAACACGGCAACCTAGTCACCAACATGGCGAAGCTGCCGCAAGTGGTCGCAGATTACTGGGGGAGGGTCTGCCAAACCCCCCAGGATCAGTGCCCCGAAGCGCGGGCAGCGGTGCTCGAAGCGGTCAGAGAGAGGGGCCCGCGACTGGCGGAGGATGATGCAGAGGAGGTAGGCCGACAGGAAGTGTCCGCAGCGGAGGTACGGCGAGTCCTCAAAGGTTTACCCCCGGGCAAATCACCCGGAAGGGATGGAATCCCGGGGGACCTATACAAGGTAGGCGTTCAAGGACGAATTCGCAACTGTGTTGGCCGAACTATTTACGGCCATCGCCAGGACCCACCGCACTCCGGAGGGGTTCGTGGACGGGGTGATCACGGTCATCTACAAAAACCGGGGTGCACGGCATGATCCTGGTAGCTATAGGCCAATCACTCTGCTCAACACGGACTACCGTATCTTGACCAAAGCACTAGCGAACCGGTTAGGCCCGGCCCTGGGGAAGGTGATTGCCCTTGAGCAATCCGCCTTCCTGCCAGACCGGTTGATTGGGGCCAACATTTTGTTCCTGCGGTTGTTACCACGAATCATGGCGAGGCAAGACAGGTCGTGTGTGGTGGCGTTCTTGGATATAGCAAAGGCGTATGATACTATTGATCGGGGATTCCTGCTGGACGTGATGGAGACCATGGGAGCTGGGGAGGGGCTCACCACGTGGGTGCGGACCCTCCTCGCCTCCACGCGATCCCTGGCGGTGGTCAACGGCTTCCAGTCGGGGATGGTACCGATGAAAGCGGGGGTGCGCCAGGGCTGTCTTCTAGCACCCCTGCTCTATTTGTTCGTGGCGCAGGCGCTGCTGTGTTGGCTGCAGCACCGGGGTGTGGGGATCCGCCTCGGCCCTGCCGAAGAAGACCTAACCACGGCCATGCAATATGCGGACGATACTGAAGTGATCATGGGCAGCTCGGCCGAACTCGGGCATTTCCTGGCGAGCATGGACACCTTTGCCAGGGGATCGGGACAGAAACTGAACCCCGACAAGGTGGAATTGTTACCGGTGGGACCCGCTGAGAAAGGGGTTGCAGCAGGAGGCGAGGAGTTCGGTGCGGGATGCGAGTGGTCAAAACCGCCACGGCGCTAGGCCTGCCGTACACGGACGTGGATGGCGCCCCGGAGATGGACTGGGGAGCGCAGATGGACAAGGTTGGCGTCAGATTCACGAGGATCGCGCAACTGTCACTGTCCGCCTTCGGGAGGGCTTCGGCAGCCGCGGCGTACGGGCTGCACAGACTCTCTTGGCACATGGAGCATGGCGGGATGCCGCCGGAGGCAGTGATAGACCGACTCGAAGGGTGGACGGCACGACTGGTAGATAGGGCCCAGGGCCCCGAAGCCACCGAGAGGCGGCCTACTGGGGTGCCACGTAGTCTGCTGCCTGGGCACCCGACTGTGGGGGGCTTCGGCGCGCTGCCGCTGCGGGAACATATCCGAGCGCGCTGGGCCTCAACGGCGGTGCGGTACATGAGGAGGACACGCCACCAGAGGGCCGCCCCCTGGCAACGAGTCGTGGACACGATCCTAGCGGACGCGTCAGAGGCATGGAAGCCGCACATGGTGCTTACGGCAACGGGCGACAGCCCATGGAGAGGGATTCGAAGGCTAGAACCAGAGGTACAGCGGGTCGTGACAGCCCTAGCCGCCCTGCCGAGAGTGGTGGACATCGCCGAACACCCGCTCTCCCCGGGGGCGTGGTGCTGGAACGCACCACTGTGGGGGAACCCACTGCTCCCGGAGGAACTGCCCGAGGGGGGCCGCCCCGGCCTCGAGCATATATTCCCAGACCTGGTGGACTGCACCGGGCTGCAAACGATCGGACAGTTCATCCGTGTGGGGAAGGCGCTCCGGATGGTAACCGACGGCTGGGCAGAGCCACACTACATAGACTCCGCTCGCATGGCACGGTGCGCCGCACGGGCATGGGCGACCTTCGTACAGGATTGCCTGGGTACTCGCGCGGGGGCCGGGCGATGGGGTGATTGGCGGCAATGGGCCGAACTAGACCGACGCCTGGTGGACCTTCAAGCAAGGCTGCCAGCGGCCTGGGTGGCAGCGGCCCTAGAGGTACGGGCGAACGGGGCTCAGGGGGCGCATGTGCCCACGGAAGAGGAGGTGACGGCCATGCTGCTCGGTCGCATGGGCTGGCGGTTGAAAAATGGGCTGAAGGTGGCTCTGAGAGATTACTCTGTTCGAGTGGGGACGGCGATGCAACTAGCCGAAGTGGCGGAACGGCGCAGTGCGGCCCATTTGCTGTTTGCCTGTGAGGCGGTAGGACTGGGGGCCACCGACCCGATCACTCAGGTGGCGGCCGCCCGGATCCAGGGACTGCTGAGCCGCCTCTGGCTTAGTACCCGGTGGGAAAATGAGCATAAGGAAGCCTTTTGGCGCCTTACAGTCGATGGCGTCCCGTTGTTGGGCAATTCCCATATGCGCCACACGAGGGTGGCGCGGTGTGGATGCGGTGGATACCCAACGGAAGGCGGGGGGACAGAAACACCCCGCCAGCACCATTTCTGGTCGTGCCGGGTGGCCCAGGCGGTGGTGGGTCAGATGGGTTCGCGCCTAGGGGCACGGATACGGAGGACGCATGCCTGGCTGGCGGAACCCCCGCCACCCGTGGAGCAATGTGTATGGGATGTGGTGGTGTTGGCCGCGATCGCGGCCATGGAGACTGGTCGCCGATTCATGGCGGCCGCCCTGCGGCGGTCAGCACCTGGTCAGGGTACGACTGTACGGCCGGGACCGGAATTGGCAGAGCAAGGGGAGCGGCGCGCAATCGCTGACTTTTGGGGGCGCCTTCACGGGTTTGCCCAGTTGGGCCTCCCGAGACGTGGATGGACCTCGGTGGGCCCCTTCCACCCTTTTTTGAAAGTGTCGGGGGGAGTCTTGCGGTGTGCGGGGCCTGCTCCTGATGAGGGATGAGGCACGGGTTCCCCGCCCTCAACCTGTTTGTATTCGGGTTGTCCGACCCGGGGCTCAAGTTGGGGACCTGGCCTGCCCCCAGATTGGGTAGGAGGCAGGGCTCCCGTTGGTGTGTTATTGCTTGGCCTAGGTGTTTCTTCTGATGCGGGCTACTCCACTAGCGGTCGCTGGGCAGTGTCACGAGCCAGGCGTGGGTCTTCCAAGACCTCGAGAGGGTGCAGCGTTGGGTGCCTCAGGGGTGGTGGTAGCTGGGTGATGGGGTGCCTGTGTGGGCGACCTCCCCTGTGCTTGGCTTTATCCACTTCTAGGGATTCTGCCCTCTGCTGTGCCGATCCCTTTGGTAGTGTTGCCCCGCTGCGCGCCTCTGCTTGCTTCGGTGTTTGGCTGGGTGGGGTCATGGCCCGGTGTGTTTTTGGGTGCGGCGTTGAGGTGTGGAAGTGTCCTGCCGCCTTGGCGGTGGGGCCTGCTGGGGCTTGCCCTGGTATACATCGGTGATCCCTTTGGGGTCCGCTGTAACGTTCATTCATTCATTCATTCATTTCGAACCGTACGCCCCTGAGGCCTCCTTCGTAACCCCCCGGATGTGATCGCCTGTCGGTGTAAGCTGCCCTACCGTCAGTCGACGACTCTGCTGGATCGCCATACGTACCATCCCTGCTGGAGGAGACTGGAAGGATGGCAAGGCTGCTTGCTGTAGGCACCACTGGGGCGCGTATGCGGCGGTGGGGTGGGACTGGATTCGGAACCAGCTGGAGGCGTGCGGGTGGCCAGGCTGGCGCGCTGCGGTGAAGCCCTCGTCCCAGAAGCGGTCCAGGAGGGCTTCAGGTAGGAAGGCGGCGAGGTGACGTTGGATGGTGCGGATCCGGGCTGGGTCAGCGCCGAGGGGCACCGACTCCAAGGCCGGGGCGCCGGGATTGGCGGGGGGTTGGGGGGCTTCTCACAGTCTAGAGTGCAGCGCCCAAGGGTGGCGCTTCTCCTGATGCGGTCACAGGCGACCCAAGTGGAAGGACGCAAGGCCGTGTGCGGGTGTGGTGGGCCATTCGTAAGGCCGTGTGCGGGTGTGGTGGGCCATTCGTAAGGCCGTGTGCGGGTGTGGTGGGCGATTCGTGAGCCAGAAAGCCGTATGCGTCCCTCACGTGATGACACGCGCGCGGTGGCCGCCTCGTCGTCTCCGCCCTTGCTCACCACATCATGACTGTTTGCATTTTCTCTCCAATCGAAAGGAAGTCAAAGCAAAGTGTACGGCCAAAGTCCATTGCGCGACCACGTCGCCATGACAGCGATTCGGACGCTTCTCGTACTGTGGAAGCCCTAAGAGGTCTTCCCGACAAACCGCAAAGGATTTCATTGCTGCGGAGAAGGTGCACCATCACAGCACATTGGGCTACACAAACAAGCGCACGCACCCACCCAATTTCTTGCGGACACAAAACCATCAATTCGACTCGCGATTGCAGCCGCGTGTGCAACCCCCGCACGCCATACTCTCTACCAGTCCGCACCCATACGAACATATCCCACAGTGAAGAACGCCGGTAGACGCTGCAAACTCTCCATGGAGCGATAGCGTCATTGGCGACAAGTCACTGCGACTCGCAACCCGTGTCCAGCCGACTCCGCAGTACAGCAACGGTAAGCCGAATCAAAAGTCACAAAACGTCCAAAGTGGCCAACAATAACCTAACCAGTGAATTAGTCGCGCAGGAAATCCCTCCAATGTGCCCCCCAACTACCTGTACACCACTGCCCGTCGTTACTGATCCCATGTACGGCAACGCATCCAGGTACACAACCCGTTGAGGGGCACAAACATCGGCCACAATCACGCGCTTCGAGCAGCCACCCCCCGGCATTTCAAGCAACACGCCCGGGCGCCCCCTTCTCACGTCATATGCAGTTAGCCCTTGGGTGCATCATTCGGTGAGGTCCCGGCTATTATGCATCCCGGCATCCCCTTCAGACCGCCGTGCCCTGTGTCATACCGCCGCCGCTCCACCACCACCGCTGCAGCAGCTCCGCGGCAACCCCATGCACGTTTCGCGTGTCATGCCCCCCAAGGCATATGCTCGTCTTCATTGCATCGGTGCAGCAAGCAGGTAGCTTCGAGCCCACACGGCCGCGCGAGGCGACAACGCAATCACCCGGGTCGACCAAATCAGGCGAGCGCATGGCGCGTGGTCGGGCTTTGGACGCACGCAGATGCTTGAATTGTGAATGGCCCGGAACACGGAGACCTTCACATGCGCGCAGCGACCACGATTGCCTTGGTATCGTGAGTTTAAGCTCTAAGCGGCAACACGCGGCGTCAGCCTCCCCTACCGGCCGCCCCCAGCGCTGCCGCACTGCAGCGCGTCCATTGTCCTATCGGGGCCCCGCAGCCGTAGTCACCGACGCTGCGTGGTCACGGGCCTGTTCGCGGGTGACGCAATCAAAGGGCGTGTGTTAATCGTAACATGCCAGCAGCCGTTGGTGCGAGTTTTCCGACGATGAGCATGCATGGGGGCTAGAAGGTCACTACTGCGCACCTGTACGGCATTCAGCACTTGCCGTACCAGGCAGCTGGCTCGGGGTGTGCAGGCAACGGCACGAACACGGCGTGCACAAGGCGCACAGATGGCCCACATACCCTGTAACGGCCCTCACTGCCGGCCCACAAGCGCAGCCATGCGCTTGCTGCGTCCACACAAGGCGCGGCAGTGCCCATCGAACCCGGGAAAAGGGGTAAGGGGGACACCTGAACCTAAGACCCCAGCTCACCCGTGCAGCCTTGTGCGCCGCAGCTGCGAGCGCGTGGGCGTTGGTGGCCCTGCAGTCCACCACATACCCCCGCAGATCGCTCAGCTCCGCCTCCAGCATCGACAGCGGCGAGGGCTTCTCCTGCGGTGGAGGCAAGACGCGTCTTCGGTACAGTGGTATTGTGGTGTCGTGAGTTTAAGTTATTGGCTCGGACACACAGGGGTGCCTCCACGACACACCCACCAAGGTGCGACCCTACCTGGGCAATACTTCCGCAACATGCACGCACAACACCCGCGCGCGCGCCCACCGGCCACCGCCCAATCGTGTCGAACCGTCCGTGCAACCACCGCGCATCGCGCCCACGTGCCCCTTTCTTCCCCCGAGGTGTGACCGGGCTCGCTCTGAACTTATGGTTTCTCGCTTCATGCCCCCAGATGCCCGCCAGCCCGCGGTCGCCTGTCGGCCAGGTCGGCAACCCGACCTTTAGCCCGGCCCCACCACAGCGGGCCTCCCGGCCACACACCCGCACACACACGGATGCCGCGCGGTTCAGTTTTCGCGGCTCAGTTCTTTTGTGCAGCGATGCCGCGCGCCGCACCTCGTGCTTTGACAGCAGGAAGTCCAAGTCGGCGTGTTTCTTGGCGAGACGCCTCACGATGGCCTCCAGCTCCGGGTCCACCAGGTGCACGTTGACCCCCTCCATGCGCGTCACGTGCACGGCCCGCCGGGTCAGCGCGTCGGCCACCTCCGACATCGTCGTGAGCTGCCTGCGCCGCGCCCAACGCACGCACGCACGCGCGCCCAAGGCCCAACCCAACCCTGAAAAGAGAGCTTCCCGGCTTTGTGCTCGCACAATGTGTGTGGGGTGTGTCGTGAGGGGGCTTCGGTTGTCGCTGATGGCGTGATGGGTGAAGGCCCGCGGTGTCCACGGGCACACGGTACATGTCGCCCCCGACCGAAATAGCCAGACGCTGCGGGTGCACACCCATAGTGCTCTCTCGCGATTGCAGAATTCCTATTGGTTCCGGATCTCAGTCGACACAACACAATCCGCTGGGCTACCCGCCTGTTCTTTTCTGAACCCGGACTCACTCGCGGTAGCGCTCTTTCACGTGCTCCATGGACAGGTAGCCGTACTGTTGGTCGTACGGCGGGGTCTCCCCAGCGTTAACGCGATTCCGCAGTGCGACGCGCCGCAGTCGGAGGTCCTGCGGGACCGCCAAGCACGGCAGCAGCGAGGCTGAGTTCCACAGCCAGCACCCGGTGGCCCAAACTATATGGTGGAAAATTGAGCCGCGAGAAGGAGAAGTCCAGCGGGGGATAGGGGGCGGGTGCAATACTAAACGCGCGGTCGTCACATGCTCACGCAGAAAGCTGGTCAAGCAGTGGGTGGTGCGAATGCTCAAGCCCGTCTCTAGGGCGGTCCCGTTCAGATGCCCCATGCGCGCCCATCGCAAGCCCCGCGCGCAAGACGAGCGGCCATCGCACGCACGCGGCACGGCGGTTTGGGCGGGTCCATCATCAAACACACGCACGCGTACGGGCACCAGTTGGGCACTTCCGTGCCCTTTGCCCGCCCATCAACACACACATACACACACGCACCGCCTTGGCCTCCGTGTGCAGGTGCTTCTTGGTGCCTTTGAGCGCCTGCTGCAGCTGCGTGCTCGCCTCCTCCAGCGCCAGCTCCGAGCTGCGGTTCAGCGTCACGAGCGTCTGGGCGTCCTCCACGTGCCGGTTCAGCAGGCGCTGCGGGGCAGGGGAAGGTCAGGGCATGGCGGCCCGGACCACGGCGGGGGGACTCGGGGAGACTCAGGGCCAGGGTCGGACATGCAACAGGACGGTTGAGCGGCGGGACGGCGGCGTCCCGGCCGCCGCACGGCTGAGCCCCCAGGCAGCCTGGACACCTTTGCGCTTTACCCAAGCATTTGCACTTGCGCTCCAACCGTGATACCAAGTAACTTGGTATCAATGCGCGCACGCGCTCCATTGGCAGCGATATCTGGGCGAGAGGGGCCGTATCGCCTGACCAGGAAACGGAGGGGGCCCTGCCACGGCGCCGGCCGGGGGGTGTCTGTCTAACCCCACCTCCCCACCGCGCGTTGCTACGCGCGCTGACCGCGCCGAACCCGGCACCTGCAGCTTGAGCAGCACCGGAGACGTGGCCGCGGTGATCTTCTTGTGGATGGCGTGCTCGTGCTTCTCGGACTCCACGTGCGCCGCCCAGTCACTCGAGAACGTGGCTCCGATAACGCTGATCGGAAGCGCGAGGGTGAGGATGCCTGCCGGGCGGGCGTGTGTGGCAGGGGGAAAGCCACACATCTTTAGTCTAGCTTTCCGTCAGTTGCTATAGGTCAAGATCCAAGGGCGAGCTGTGGAGTGCGGACGAAACTGAGAGCCCCTCGCTAACTTCCAGGCTGTGCGGATGTGATAGGCACACGCCAGCATCCCCCCTCCCGCAATTCGCCACCCGCGTGCCCCGCCCTCCCTACCGCAAATCATGGTGAAGCAGGCGATGACCTTGCCCCCGGCCGTGATGGGGAACGTGTCGCCGTAGCCGACCGTCATGAGCGTGACGACGGCCCACCAGAAGCCCGACACGATGGACTCGAACGGGCTGGGCTTCGGCACGTCGTAGTCAAAGGTCTGCACCTCATGCGGGCGCACGTAGTAACCTGCGCACCGACACGCAGGGTGATCGCTGATCGGTCATATGTGGGTTCATGGTCGTCCGTCCCATGATCGGTCATATGGGATCATATGGCGGGGCAGGTGCCGCCAACGGGTTGCTGCGGTTCCGGGTCTCGTGTTGCGCCGCTGGGGCGGCGGTCACGCGGGTTCGCCTCCCTTCCCGTCGAACAGGGGAGCTGATCGGAGCTATGGACAGGGAAGGGCAAGGATGGCAATTAATACGGGGAATGATAGCTCGGGGTCGTTTCTTTGTCCCTCTGCCACCGCACGGGTTCGGAGCGCCAACGAGCAAAACCGATTGACGACCTCGCCCCTCGGCCCCCGGTCGTCCGGCGCCCCTCTTTGTCAATGACGACAGCAAAGTCGCGAAAAGTCCGGCGCCCGCTCCTCCCGGGGCATCTCCCCACCTAGGTCATCGTCCCAGGTGCCGCGCTCCGCGTAGTACATGAGCGTTGCGAAGAACACGATGCACAGCGAGATGAAGAACACCATGAGCCCCAGCATGTCGACCGACTTGCCCAGCGAATGCAGCACGACCAGCAGCTTCGAGTACCTGCGTACACGCGTGTCGTACGAGCGTGTCGTACGAGCGCGTCGGATTGCGGACAGGGCCGGGGAGCGCGCCGCGCAGCGTGCACGGCCCTGGCGTGGGGCTGCAGGCTGGCATGGTGTCGCGTGGACATCCAACTGGATGATGCCGGTCGTGGATCCGCTCGGTGGCGGCCCGTACGGTGCTACTGCCTAACCTGAGCTTAGAATGAGAACCCGCTCCATTCCCTACACTCAGGTTGGGCACCTTACAACCTTCGGTGGGGCGTAGCGCATGGGTTGCACCCGTATCGCTGTTGTGCGGGGGTTACTAAGTACTCCTTGGACATGCGCTCTGTATATAGTCTGCCGAGCATCGGGTCTGGGGCAGTCAGTGGCGTCGCGCGCGCCGGTCGCCTCTGCCCCACAGGCAACGACCACACGCGCGCTTGCCGCTCGGCCTAGGGATGCCGCTCGGCCTAGGGATGCCGCTCGGCCTAGGGATGCCGCTCGGCCTAGGGATGCCGCTCGGCCTAGGGAGTGCCGCTCGGCCTAGGGATGCCGCTCGGCCTAGGGATGCCGCTCGGCCTAGGGATGCCGCTCGGCCTAGGGATGCCGCTCGGCCAGGGAGTGCCGCTCGGCCTAGGGATGCCGCTCGGCCAGGGAGTGCCGCTCGGCCAGGGAGTGCCGCTCGGCCTAGGGATGCCGCTCGGCCAGGGAGTGCCGCTCGGCCAGGGAGTGCGCTCGGGGGGGGGGGGGGGGGCAGGGAGTGCCGCTCGGCCTAGGGATGCGCTCGCCAGGGAGTGCCGCTCGGCCAGGGAGTGCCGCTCGGCCTAGGGATGCCGCTCGGCCAGGGAGTGCCGCTCGGCCAGGGAGTGCCGCTCGGCCAGGGAGTGCCGCTCGGCCTGGGGATGCCGCTCGGCCAGGGAGTGCCGCTCGGCCTAGGGATGCCGCTCGGCCAGGGAGTGCCGCTCGGCCAGGGAGTGCCGCTCGGCCAGGGATGCCGCTCGCCAGGGAGTGCCGCTCGGCCTAGGGATGCCGCTCGGCCAGGGAGTGCCGCTCGGCCTAGGGATGCCGCTCGGCCTGGGGATGCCGCTCGGCCAGGGAGTGCCGCTCGGCCTAGGGATGCCGCTCGGCCAGGGAGTGCCGCTCGGCCAGGGAGTGCCGCTCGGCCTAGGGATGCCGCTCGGCCAGGGAGTGCCGCTCGGCCTAGGGATGCCGCTCGGCCAGGGAGTGCCGCTCGCCTAGGGATGCCGCTCGCCAGGGATGGCCGGCAGGGAGTGCCGCTCGGCCTAGGGATGCCGCTCGGCCAGGGAGTGCCGCTCGGCCAGGGAGTGCCGCTCGGCCTAGGGATGCCGCTCGGCCAGGGAGTGCCGCTCGGCCAGGGAGTGCCGCTCGGCCAGGGAGTGCGGGGGCGCTCGGGGAGTGCCGCTCGGCCTAGGGATGCCGCTCGGCCAGGGAGTGCCGCTCGGCAGGGATGCCGCTCGGCCAGGGAGTGCCGCTCGGCTAGGGATGCCGCTCGGCCAGGAGTGCCGCTCGCCAGGGAGTGCCGCTCGGCCTAGGGATGCCGCTCGGCCAGGGAGTGCCGCTCGGCCAGGGAGTGCCGCTCGGCCTAGGGATGCCGCTCGGCAGGGAGTGCCGCTCGGCCAGGGAGTGCCGCTCGGCCTAGGGATGCCGCTCGGCCAGGGAGTGCCGCTCGGCCAGGGAGTGCCGCTCGGCCTAGGGATGCCGCTCGGCCAGGGAGTGCCGCTCGGCCTAGGGATGCCGCTCGGCCTAGGGATGCCGCTCGCCAGGGAGTGCCGCTCGGCCTAGGGATGCCGCTCGGCCAGGGAGTGCCGCTCGGCCAGGGAGTGCCGCTCGCCAGGGAGTGCCGCTCGCCTAGGGATGCCGCTCGGCCAGGGAGTGCCGCTCGGCCAGGGAGTGCCGCTCGGCCTAGGGATGCGCTCGGCCAGGGAGTGCGCTCGGCCTAGGGATGCCGCTCGGCCAGGGAGTGCC
>BDSI01000236.1:56505-102483 GCA_003117195.1 Eudorina sp. 2006-703-Eu-15
CTCGCCAGGGATGCGCTCGGCAGGGAGTGCCGCTCGCCTAGGGATGCCGCTCGCCAGGGAGTGCGCCGCCAGGGAGTGCCGCTCAGGGATGCCGCTCGGCCAGGGTGCCGCTCGGCCAGGGATGCCGTCGGGGATGCCGCTCGCGCAGGGAGGGAGTGGCCGCTAGCAGGGAGTGCCGCTCGCTAGGGATGCCGCTCGGCCAGGGAGTGCCGCTCGCCTAGGATGCCGCTCGGCCATGCCGCTCGCCAGGGAGTGCCGCTCGGCCTAGGGATGCCGCTCGGCCAGGGAGTGCCGCTCGCAGGGAGTGCCGCTCGGCCTAGGATGCCGCTCGCTGGAGGGATGCCGCGCCGCTCGGCCAGGAGTGCCGCTCGGCTAGGGATGCCTCGCCAGGCGCTCTGCCGCTCGGCCTAGGGATGCCGCTCGCCAGGGAGTGCCGCTCGGCCAGGGCCAGGGATGCCGCTCGCCTAGGGATGCCCTGCCGCTCGCCAGGGAGTGCCGCTCGCCAGGGATGCCGCTCGCCAGGGAGTGCCGCTCGGCCAGGGAGTGCCGCTCGGCCTAGGGATGCCGCTCGCCAGGGAGTGCCGCTCGGCCTAGGGATGCCGCTCGCCAGGGATGCCGCTCGCCAGGGAGTGCCGCTCGCCTAGGGATGGCCGCTCGGCCAGGGAGTGCGCTCGCCAGGGAGTGCCGCTCGGCCTAGGGATGCCGCTCGGCCTAGGGGAGTGCCGCTCGGCCTAGGGATGCCGCTCGGCCTAGGGATGCCGCTCGGCCAGGGAGTGCCGCTCGGCCTAGGGATGCCGCTCGGCCAGGGAGTGCGTGCGCTCGGCCTAGGGAGTGCCGCTCGGCCAGGGATGCCGCTATCGGGCCTAGGGATGCCGCTCGGCTGAGGGATGTGCCGCTCGCCAGGGAGTGCCGCTCGGCCTAGGGATGCCGCTCGGCCAGGGAGTGCCGCTCGGCCAGGGAGTGCCGCTCGGCCTAGGGAGTGCCGCTCGGCCAGGGAGTGCCGCTCGGCCAGGGATGCCGCTCGCCTAGGGATGCCGCTCGCCAGGGATGCCGCTCGGCCTAGGGATGCCGCTCGGCCAGGGAGTGCCGCTCGGCCAGGGAGTGCCGCTCGCCTAGGGATGCCGCTCGGCCAGGGAGTGCCGCTTCGGCCTAGGATGCCGCTCGCAGGGATGCCGCTTCGGCCAGGAGTGCGCTCGGCCTAGGGATGCCGCTCGGCCAGGGAGTGCCGCTCGGCCTAGGGATGCCGCTCGCCTAGGGAGCCGCTCGGCCAGGGAGTGCCGCTCGGCCTGGGATGCCGCTCGGCCAGGGAGTGCCGCTCGGCCAGGGAGTGCCGCTCGGCCTAGGATGCCGCTCGGCAGGGAGTGCCGCTCGCCAGGGATGCCGCTCGGCCTAGGGATGCCGCTCGCCAGGGAGTGCCGCTCGGCTAGGGATGCCGCTCGCCTGGGGATGCGCTCGGCCAGGGAGTGCGCTCGGCTAGGAGTGCCGCTCGGCCTAGGGATGCGCTCGGCCAGGGATCGCTGCCAGCATGCGCGCCTAGGGAGTGCCGCTCGGCCTAGGGATGCCGCTCGCCTAGGGATGCCGCTCGGCCAGGGAGTGCCGCTCGCCTAGGATGCCGCTCGCCAGGGATGCCGCTCGGCCTAGGGAGCCTCGCCTAGATGCCGCTCGGCCTAGGGATGCCGCTCGGCCTAGGGATGCCGCTCGGCCTAGGGATGCCGCTCGGCCTAGGGATGTGCCGTCTCGGGCCTAGGGATGCCGCTCGTAGGGAGTGCCGCTCGCCTAGGGATGCCGCTCGCCAGGGAGTGCCCGCTCTGGCCAGTAGGGAGTGCCGCTCGGCCTAGGGATGCGCTCGGCCAGGGAGTGCCGCTCGGCCAGGAGTGCGCTCGGCCTAGGGATGCGCTCGGCCAGGGAGTGCCGCTCGGCCTAGGGATGCCGCTCGGCCTAGGGATGCCGCTGGCCTAGGGTGCCGCTCGGCGGGTGCCGCTCGGCCAGGGAGTGCCGCTCGCTAGATGCGCTCGGCCAGGGAGTGCGCGCTCGGCCTAGGAGTGCCGCTCGGCCGGGAGTGCCGCTCGCAGGGAGTGCCGCTCGCCTAGGGATGCCGCTCGGCCTAGGAGATGCGCTCGCAGGGAGTGCCGCTCGGCCTAGGGATGCGCTCGGGCCTAGGGATGCCGCTCGGCCTAGGGAGTGCCGCTCGGCCAGGAGTGCCGCTCGGCCTAGGGATGCCGCTCGGCCAGGATGTGCCGCTCGGCCAGGGAGTGCCGCTCGGCCTAGGGATGCCGCTCGGCCAGGGAGTGCCGCTCGGCCAGGGAGTGCCGCTCGGCCTAGGGATGCCGCTCGGCCAGGGAGTGCCGCTCGGCCTAGGCCGGATGCCGCTCGCCAGGGATGCCGCCGCTAGGGATGCCGCTCGGCCTAGGGATGCCGCTCGGCCAGGGAGTGCCGCTCGGCCTAGGGATGCCGCTCGGCCAGGGAGTGCCGCTCGGCCTAGGGATGCCGCTCGGCCAGGGAGTGCCGCTCGGCCTAGGGATGCCGCTCGGCCTGGGGATGCCGCTCGGCCAGGGAGTGCCGCTCGGCCTAGGGATGCCGCTCGGCCTAGGGATGCCGCTCGGCCAGGGAGTGCCGCTCGGCCTAGGGAGTGCCGCTCGGCCTAGGGATGCCGCTCGGCCAGGGAGTGCCGCTCGGCCTAGGGATGCCGCTCGGCCTAGGGATGCCGCTCGGCCTAGGGATGCCGCTCGGCCAGGGAGTGCCGCTCGGCCAGGGAGTGCCGCTCGGCCTAGGGATGCCGCTCGGCCTAGGGATGCCGCTCGGCCAGGGAGTGCCGCTCGGCCAGGGAGTGCCGCTCGGCCTAGGGATGCCGCTCGGCCAGGGAGTGCCGCTCGGCCTAGGGAGTGCCGCTCGGCCTGGGGATGCCGCTCGGCCAGGGAGTGCCGCTCGGCCTAGGGATGCCGCTCGGCCAGGGAGTGCCGCTCGGCCTAGGGATGCCGCTCGGCCTAGGGATGCCGCTCGGCCAGGGTGACAGCGAGCCCGCCTCGCCTCCCGAACAACCCCGGCCCCACCTGCCGCCCAGCTTGAGCACTCGGAACACCCGCAGCAGCCGAACCACCCGAAACACGGTGGTGCCGTTGAAGTTGGCGCCCACAAAGGTGATGATGTACCAGGGCACGATGGCGATCAGGTCGATGATGTTGAACGGCTCCACGATGAACTTGAGTTTGACGGGCGCCGAGACGAGGCTGCGCCAGGGAGGGACGGCCGGGCGCGAACCCGTGGGTGGGGACCGAGGGAGGCGCTCTGCGGCGCACGGATCGGAACGACCGTGCGCTTCAGGCCCGGCAGGCAGCGAGGAAACCCAAGCTGGTTGCAGATCTGGCCGCAGGGTGCTCTAGACGGGTGTGCCACATATCCAACGCTGTTGTGTTTCCGCGAAACCCTGTCGCATGTCTGCGCTCATGATGGGTGCCGCAGTGGAGCGGGTTCGGGCAGGCCCCCGCATGACGAGACTCCGATCATTAGTTTGGCTGTGGACTTGTTGAGAACCGCATCGGCGCCAGGAAAAACCTGAGGGTCTGTGGCCCAACCCAGCACCCGCCACCACCCGACCGGATGACGCCCCGACCGGCCCCAGTCGCACCGCAGCAAGTAGTCGACGGCAAAGATCTGGATGGTGACGGCTTCCACCCAGGTGAACACGTTGGCTGCCGTGGGGTTGCGTTCCGGAGAGAACATAGGAATCGTCTCCAAGCAGAAGCTGCGAGGGGCATGCATGGTCCAGGGCATTACAGAAACATGGTGGACATGTCCAGCATCTGCTGCTGGGAAGTGCGTTCCCGAGGCATGTGCCGAGGTTTTGCGTGTGGAGAGTGCTCCGGCCGGCAACACGTGCGCTGTCCGATTGCCGTCGAGCTGCTGGAGCGCGCCACCCAGCGGACGAGCCCGGCGTCAGCGGCCCCACCCCCCGACATTTCGACCCCCCCTTAGGACGCACCTCAGGACCGAGACGACGATGGACAGAACCATGAACTGGGAGACCCACGACGCGTACACACCGCTGGTGGCGTCGGTCATCAGCGTGTGCAGGCGAGACATGTAGTAGTTGTACCTGCGGATGTGCGGCGCGGAAAGAGGGGAGGACTGTGGGCGAGCAGGGCGCAAGCGGCACGTGGCCGGGGATGGATCAGCCGACCCGTGTCCGCCGATATCCATCTGCTGGAAGGGCGCCGGTCATCAGTGTGGAGCACTGGAGGCCCGGATTTGATTTTCCGGGCCTCCAGTGCTCCACACTGGAGGCCCCGGAAAATCAAATCCTTTCTGCTACTGACCCTGCCGGCTTTAGAGCCAACGCCTTGCTTTGGATGTGAAAGGCTGGCCGTCTATACTTTCGGGTAATCTCAATCAGATGTGGTTATGGGACAGCATTTTGCGGGGCCGTCCCATTCCAAAGCTCAAATGCTCTGGGGTAGCAATCCTCTGGGTGTACGACATGGACTGCCAACAGCACAAAGGCGTACCTGTTGATCTTCGGCTGCTTGTACCAGTTCATCCATGTTGGAAGGGGCTGGCCCAAGACATTGATGTGTAGGTATCTCCGGGTAGACTCGCTCAGGGACCCTGCCGGCAACCGTGCACGGCAACCCCGTACAAGTCGCCAACCATTATATGACTCATGCAGCATGAACATTCTTACCGATGGCCCTCATCCGTATTCCCAGCCCAGCGGCCATATCTTTGGAGTAATAGACACCCGCGACCAACGCATCGTTGTCAGTATTCGCGGCTGTTTCAACATCACTGGAAGTCAGTAATTGTGTATGTGCAGCCCCACTGGTGGGTGCAGCCTCCTGCATTTTGCCTTGCATTTCTCCCAAAGACTGTTAGTTAATGACGAGGTTTCAATTTTTTCTTAAATTGACATATTAGTTTTTCTTCTGTATGTGATAATAAGAACATGCGTCTGGGATGACCATTGTGAGCCAAACCAAAGTCCGTGGCTCCTCCATTGGCAATTGAACATTAGAATTATGTTGTTTCACCTCTCTCTGGTCGCAAGCTGCTTGAGCAGGAAATTCTTGAGTACACCCAGCACAGAATGACTTTCTTCCTGTACGAATGTGGATCCTAGGGCTGTTAGGCTGCCTTTATCCTGCCACCATCCATCAGCATCACCAACAAGTACATACCTCATGTATTTGAGTGTTGTAAATCAGCAATATATGTGCGGTTGCTGACAGGCCCGGCAGCCAGACCCTGCAGCGTGATGGCCCCAAGGGCCCTAGACTCTCGACACGAAACCTTACATGATAAAGAAGAAGATCTTGAAGATGATATTGTTCAGACGTTGCCGTTTAACATTCCAAATAGGCTTAGCGACTTGGAGCAAGAGCGGGAGGACGAACTCTTCGCCGAGAACGTTCCGGCCTTGGAGGACGAGAATGTCGAATCAGCGTATGATGGTAACAAAGTTGTTCGTTGCCCCTGGATGTATGGAGCTATGTAAGTGCATCAGCCCTGCTGGAGTGTCAAACCCGCGTCTTGCGGTGCAGAGTGCTCCGCCAAGTTGGCCAACGGACCGCTGCAAATCTTGGAACAAGAAACATTTGATGCGACTTATACGGTCATTCGGTAAGCTCACATCGGGCGCCCAGCCACAGAGCCCATGGTGGAATGTGGCACGAAAGCAACGCGGTGCGGTGCCTCTTTCTCTCTCATGTGGCGTGCAGGAGCTTGGAGCTCCTGGCCGCGAAGCATGCCGCCAAGCTGGTGGCCATTATGGCTCAAAATCTCGGGGTCCTTGTCACCAGCGGCCTGGAGGAGCTTTCGGTCGATGGCTTCGAGAAGAGCCACCCTGTGGTCACCGCGCACCGCAGCGCCATCCACGCTTACGCATTCTTCCTTAGCTGCATGCACGACTCCTTTCGCACGCGCGTTTGCGAGGCCCAGAAGGCGGAGCTCGCAACCAAGGGTGCGCAGCCGCGCGCCGTGATCCTTGCCTGGTAGACGGGCAGCAACGGCCAAGCCATCACGCTCCGCCTCAGCACCAATGGTGGCTTCCTAGCTCCATTCAAATCCAACTGGGTTCCCGGATTCACCACACAGCACACCGAATGGGCTGGATACTTGCGTTCAGATTGAGTTGGTGTCTGCAATGCCGTGACAGTATTGCCTAGCCGACGATAATACGCGATGCATGTTTTGCAGAGCATCCAGTCCGGTCCTGTGGGTGCACGCACTGGCGGTTAATGAGTAGCGCTACATCTTGCGGGCAATACCCCTTTGCAGGCGCCAAGAAGCGCGGAGGTAAAGCGAAGGCCTCACGCAACGACGACACAGAGGACGACCTCGCAGTGGCCTGGCCTAGTGTCTCTGAGCGCATCATGAAAGCCCTGCAACGGACGCTGAAGGCGAACCTCGACGAGACACTGTACCGCTCTCCGGCCGAGAAGTGCCGGCTGGTGCAAGTGTGTGTCCTCACTGTAGGTCCCCGGCCAGTGACGGGCCCGGATGTTAACGGAGTGCATGGTCGTGGTAATCGTTACAGGGGCCTCCAGACCCTACGAAGAGGGTAGCGCCCGCGGGCCAAAAGGATCGAATGCTGTTTGGAAAGCATACAGGCACTCTGATCTCGCGCCGCCTTGCTGACCTCGGGAACTGATGTACGACATCGATAATCTTGTTGTGCCTGCATTGAGCGCAGGCCGTGCACTGCCTGGAGGACAGTGTGCTCGTCAAGCAGCCCAGCACGTTGTCGATGTGTCTGGATGTGGTGGCGCTGTCTGCGACCCGCCACAGCAACGCTAACGGCTGCGTGGACTTCACAGCTCAAACATTGTTCGACTTCGTGACGGAGCATGACGAGGTGCATGAACTGGTTGTTCAGGCAGCTGCCCTGGCGGCCAATCAGTACAAAAGCTTCATGCTGGTAAGCTGAAAGCGTCTGCGACTGCGCCAGCCCCAATCAGCATGATGCGAACACCTAGGACGCCGGAAGAAGCGTATGACCTGTCCCTCGACATAATGGACATGGAACGATGTCCTGGAATCGTGTAGTAATGCTCTGCCGTACTCGACCGGCTCAACCTTGATCTGCGACCTGCCGGTCATGCTGGTTGATTTTTTTCGTGCCAGGGTAAGGCCCTGCTGGCAAAGTTCTGCGATGACGAGCCTGAGGCTTACGATAACAAAGCCGCACGAGACGTCAAGCTGGTGAAGGGGCCGGCGAAGATGCTGAGCGAGATGGCAAAGGCGTTACCTGCTGTCGTACACGCCAACATTAGCCAACTGATGCCTTACTTCGGCTGCAGGTAGGGACGCGTGGATAAGGTTGCGCAGGTATCTCCCATTCCTGCAAATCCTTCGTGTTGTTGGAAGGCGGGTCGCAATGTGCAATTCCATGGCCGATATTACAGTACGCAAGCCCCTTGCTGCGACTGGGCTTTGCATGAACATCCGTCTGGCAGCTGCATGGACCACTGACAGCCGGCTTTCACGCATGTCAACCACGATATCGACAGCGGACGTCGCGTAAATGAAGCGAATCGTCTTTATTCCTCCTCCCCCAAAGACATTTTGAATGCTGTATCACACACCGCTTGTCATGCCCAGGACGGCCGTCACGGTTCGCAGCAACCTCGTGGAGTGCATGAGTCACCTGATGCGTTGGTACATGAGTCGCGGTATGGACGAGAAGGGCAGTAAGCAGCTTCAGATGAGCAGGCAGAACGCCGTTCAAACGCTGGTGTCACGAGTCAACGACGTGCATGCAAACGTCAGGTGAGGGCAGTGAGGTGCACGCGGGAGGCAGTGAAGGCGGATTTGGGAAGGGTTTGCCGTTGACGCCGTTAATGCACGAACTCGCTCCACCAGCGTTCTTGGCCGTACGCGGGCGCCACACGGACGCCACGAAGCCGACAGCACCTCTTCGTGAAGTTCACGCGCCATGCCTGCCCGGCTGGCCGGGCTCGCTGCTGAATCAGACTTTGGCCCTCCTGTTGAGACTTGCAGACGGGAAGCACTTACTCAAATCTCGAACCTAGCACATGATAGGTGCTGGCCGCTGGAGTACATCGTGATCGCTGCCAGGGCAGCGGTGGCTCGGCTTGACGACGGCGCACTGGCTTCTGCCGCGGCCCTCGCCCTGTTATGCGAGCTCGTGGTCCTCACACGCGCCGAAAAGCTACGGGACTCATACCTGGTCGCATCCCTCAACCGCTTTGAGGAGCAGCTCAAGGTAGGTGACGACCGTCGATGTGTTCCCCGTTACGCTTGCGACACAGGGCGTCAGAACGCTGAGGGCAATGGTAAGGAATCATCTTTTCGGGCCGTCTGCGATCTGCAGCACAGTCAAACGTCTGGCAAGCAACACGCCTCGCTGAATATAAATCTTGGCTTTGGAGATGCCATGTATGCGCGTGCATGTGTGCTGGGCAGGGCATGCAGCCGGACGTGGTAGAGGAGGGCGAGCAAGAGGATGGGCCGCAGTGGGAGGCGGGTCCTCTGGGCGAAGAAGATGCCCAGCAACAAGCGGGACACCAGGGGCCTGCGAGTGAAGATCAACCGCTCATTCACGCGAGCCAGCAGGGCATTATCATGCCCACGCAAATCGAAGACGCAGGCAAGTACCTCGAGCTCCCTCCGCAACAGATGGGCTTAGGCCTATCTCCCTGACCGCATTGATGGGCTTGAGTCGTCTCCACCAAGTGCATGTTGCCCGTCTTGCCTACAGCCCTTGCCAGTGCCCGCGCATACCCTTTGAAATGATTGATGCAATGCAGCCGACGAACCCACTACCTCCATAAAGCCATAATTTTGCATACCTGACATGGCCGCTGTGAGAATGCGCTGTGAGCTTTTTGGTATGCACAATTGATCTGCCCGTGTGTACCGTTCATGCCATCAAATGCCAGGACCAGCGAACGCCGTTGAGCCTGCAGCACCCGACGCCGGCGGCATGACGCACTCCCAAATGCGGCTGCTGGTAGCGTCCCTCAAGGAGCTCCTCGAGCTTTCGCGGACGCTGGCGGCAGCGCTGCCCGAGGTGGAGGCCCTGCTGGCATCCGACAGCAAGGACGTGACTGGGAAAGCCATCCAACTGCTCACGCTATGCAGCAAGGTGGGTGACTTCGCAGTAACGTTGAGCGAATTGGACTCCCGGCGCTTGAGGGCACCCCTACCCATATCCCCGTGCTGCCTCCACAGTTCGCTCTCCATGCACACGCTGCCTTGACCATGTAGAGCATGGCCAAAGAACTCTTCCAGTGCGTGGTGCCCGGTATACCATCGCTGAGACAATAAGGGCGAGATTCCTGGAGTTGAAAGCCGACCTGCGGATGATCAGCTCGCGAAACACCACTCACCTCTTTGCTGTTCATATCCTGGGCCCCTCGAACCCCGCAGGCACAGCTGCAGGGCGTGAGCGAGTCGTGGCGTAGAGTGTGGCACCTGGTCTTCTCCACCTCTGAGAAGGTCCGCGATATCGTCCTGGAAGCCTTCGACAATTACCTGCCCCCCGTGGGCAGTGCAGCCGGTGAGTTGGTCGCAGGCCGCAGGCCAATGCAGTTCAGCTTAACGGAGGCAGCTCCGTGATGCGGCGGCGCCGATTTCCACACTTGACGGCACCGAGACGTATGCGACACTTTCCCGCGCGATCTGCTCCGGGCAGCAAGCAGCTCGCTGGTCACCACACTCCCTGCAGAATGTGACCTTCTAGGGGCAAGTGAGGTAAACGCTGTGACCACCTCCGTACGGCCTCCACATGTCCCCCAGGTGTCGCGGACCAGCAGAGGAAGCACGTTGCAATGCTGAATAAGCTGGTAGCCATGGTGGAGGATTTGGCGCTGTGTGACCAGGAGGCGCTTGAAGAGCTGTTGCGACTAGCGGTCAGCGACGGGGCCCTGCTTGGACCCGAACTCATCCGGATGATGTTTAGGTGGGAAGCACTGCTGCCTGGCGCCCCGGACTTGGCAGCATGGGCATGTGTTGTTCCCATGACTTCACAGGTTGCCAGTCGAAGCTCAGTAGGTTCAATATGGAAAGGTTTGTACCCTTATCTGGAACTGAGTTAAATGCTGAACCAAGCCACCTACATGTTGTTGACGCCTCATGTTACTGGCTTTTCGCCCGGTACCATGTCACCAAGCAGGAACTTGCATGCTGCCGTGGGCGCTGCGTGCGCCACCGTCCAGGAGGGTGGCGAAGCCACTGAGCAGGTGAGTGGCTCGTTTTCGCTGCCTCAGCCGTGAAGCTGTGTGGATCGTCACTTCGCTGTAGGCTAGGCGTGTGGAAGTTCGATTTCGCACATGACGTGGATAGCCCTACACCACGTGCTGCCCCCCCTGGATTTGCCTGCCGGTATCTGTGAATGCTGTGGACGAGCAGGCGCGAACTGCGGCGGACCGGCTCAGCCTTCTTTGCAGCATGGTGGCACGCCACGCGCCACAGCTTGTGGTGCAAGACGTCAAGAACTTGATCGCGAGCCTCAACCGCAGCCACGTTGTGCTAAAGGCAAGTTGTGGCGGCGGCTCCCCTGCCTGTCGGTCGTGAATACACCGCGCGGCGCCCGTCCTCCACTCGAGTACACCTCTCACTTTAGACCCAAATTAGCCACACCCGTGCATCCTCCCGAACGCAGTAGTTGCTCCTCCATTGTGCTGGTGTTCGGACCTCCTTCTCCCTTGCTGGTCGTGCAATCATGCTGCTCTGTACCGACACACGGCACGTCGGTACTCCGCCTACCTGCCGTAGGACGGGGTGCTGGTTCGCCGCCTGGCGATGGTGCTGAGGGACATGGCCCCCGCGCTGCACGCCGCGGCAAAGGGCAGCAGCAGCGCCGGCGGCGGCCACCAGCCCGCCAGCCACATTCCGCTCGCGCTGTCTACTCTGCTCAGCGTCCTGGTCAGCGGGCACCTGCCGGAGGGCGGGGGATCCTGGCCGCCCGCGGCGCAGGCCGCCGTGGCGGCGATCTACCGACTGCACCCGGAGCCGCACCGCCTGCTGGGCCCGCTGCTTCAGCACCTGGCAGGGCAGCTTGCCGGTGGGCGCACCACGGCGGCGCAGGTCACACGGGCGATCTTCGTGGTGGGCTGCGTCGCCACGCAACAGCTGGTGGGTACCTAGGGTTGGTTGTGTAGGTGGCGACGTCACGTCAGGGCTTTTCGGTGTCCCTTGAAAGAACCATGCTTCCAGAAGCTTGTGTCGTGCCTGCAAGTCCGAGTGTGATATGGCTTGCGTCCGGCCTGTGATTGCGCATCCGCAGCACACTGAACGCCTCCCGTCTTTTGCGGTGTGCGCAGGCGCTGATTGACGCGCTCGTTAAGCGGGTTCGGCAGGAGCGTCTCGCTCAAGAGAAGAAGGCGGCAGAGAAGCAATCAGCGGATGACATGGACGCGCAGCTTGGCACTGGGCAAGCCCGGGTGAGGACACACCACCATACTTGGTTTGTATCGGGCGGGTCTCTTCTCTAAACACCGCCATACATTGGTGTACACGGAGCGCCCCGCATGCCTGCATGCATGGGCTGCGTGGCATATGACCAGTTCCTGTCCCGCACCGATATTCAGGCCGTATTACTCGCGCCCGTGATCAGTGATACCCGTACCACAATGATAATCCACATCCGGCGAGGATGCTGTGCTGCAAAGCGCAGACGTGCAGCCCAGCCCCTCGCATCACCGAAGACCAGATGTACCCACTATCGTTCATACTTCTGTGAGATTGCTGTGCACCGCTGCAATTTACGTGGTGAATCGCCCTGCAGGAACATCAGCTGGACGCGCTGCAGGAGGAGTTGGAGGGCAGGATTATGGAATCGAAGAGCTTGATCGGCATTTGGGGGCGCGTGGTGTCGACGCTGTGCCACACGCCCGCGCTGCTGGCGGAGCATCACGAGCTGGCATCTTCGGCCATGTCTGCGCTCGCAAAGCTCATGGCCCTGGACTCCACATACTGCGAGGACAACTGCCCCGTCTTCTTCACGCGCCTTACCTGCGGGTACGCCACGGCAAGGATTCGTAAATCATGATTCGGCGGGCCACTTGCACAACTCGTTGTAAAAGCGTCCTTGTGTGCAGTGCCTTGCTTACACTTGGCGCGCCATGGCGCACTCATTTTCCCGGGGATGATGGCGTCCAAGGGGCCCAGATAGCTCGTAGGCGCGTCATCAGGTTGTGGTTTTGTGGGTGGCAGCGTTTCCACCTTGTGACATCCAGCGCTTTCCCCCCAGCGCTTCACTTTTCCTGGCAGGCGCTCAACTAATATTGGCTGCGACCACTTGCTGGTGCTCCCAATGACAGGAACGTCAAGCTCGCGCCCGCTGTGCGGTGCGGCATGCTGGTGGCCCTGGGTGATCTGGGTCGTCGGCACCCCAACATCATGGAGCCGTGGACGGAGCGCATGTTCGTGTGCCTAAACGATGAGAACGAAGGTAACGAGCGTTCCGGTCGCTTGACGTCAGGAAGGGCCGTCCTTGTTATCCTTCTTAAGGCTTCCATGCGGCGACGCCCTGTGGTATATGGATTGTATGTCGCCCGTTTTGAGACGGTTGGGCTGGGGCTCAAGGAAAGGCGACCTCTGAGGTGTGCATGTAAGCCTCAACTGGGCTGATTCGTTGGTTGATCGAGTGTTACCGCTGCTGCCGGTTCCCCATGCGTCGGACCACCCGTCTGCAGACGTCGCCAAAACGTGCCTGCGTATCCTGGCGCACTTGATCCTGAGCGATATGACCAAGCCCAAGGGCCACATGGCCCACGTGGCGCGCTGCCTGGTGGCCAACAGCCCGGCGGTGCGGGACCTGGCCGTGCGTCTCTTCAACTCCCTGTCCAGCAAGCAGGTCAGTCGAAGGCGTCCCCGGCGCCTAAAAGCCAAATGCCAGTTGTTTGCCGCTTGCAATGCCAGTTGTTGGCCGCTTGCATCAGGATTTCAGCAGTATGGATTTGGGAATGGAAAGATGGCAGCGTCATAAGGATGTATGTGGCACGAGTCGTTGTGCGCAGCCGCACGAGGAGAAGCACGACCGGCATCAGAGAAGCTGCGTGGCCGCAACCGCTGTCACCTCTGCAGGCCAAGGGCGGCGCCAACAAGGTGTACCAGTACCTGCCGGAGATCATCTCGGCGGTAACGCGCGGTGACCCCATGCCGGACGAAGACTTCAAGGCCATGATGCAGGTGGATCCGGGTCAGGGCTGGACTTGTCTGCAGGCATGCCCCGCCGCGCGCCATTTGGTCGGTTGACTGCCGGGCTGCCGCCCTCCAGAACGCGTCTCCAGGGAGCATCACCGGGGCTGGACTTGTGGAGGTATCTTTGCCAACTGTGTCAATTGTATCGTTCAGTGCTTGACCGGGCGCTGATGTCAGGCCACTCATGCACAAATGTCGGTGCAATAAATGCGTATCCGACGACAAGTCGGCGGGGCTCAGCTCGGAGCTCGGTTTCTTCTGGATACCTGATGCCCAAGCTTCGTGGCGTCGTGCATGAGATAGCCGTTCGGCTAGAGCCCTGTTAGCCCGTACCGAAGCAGTGGGCTGCTGCAGCGTGCAAGCCCTTGTTCCTGGCCTTACATGTGGTGGTCCTGCGATGCGAACTGCCGAACCCCAACTCCTTCCAATCGCGCAGCGCTTACTCAGCTACGTCAAGGTCGACAAGCTGGCGGACTCGCTCAAGGCTCGACTGTGCGAGCGCTTTCAGAACGTTGTGTGCGAGTTCGCGACTGCAGCGCCGCCCGGCCCAGATGGTGCGGAGGGCCCAGCCGCGGCTGCGGGCGCCGATGGCTGCGACGGCAAGCGCAGCTCGTTCGAGGAGGTGGTGCGCGAGTGGCGGAGCCTGGCGGACTGCATCGCGCTCATGCCCTACAGCGAGAAGGGGTTGCGGTCCTGCATGGACCTCATGCGCTGCTACAAGCACGCCCTGGGAGACGAGCATGTGTACAGTGTCTTCAAGGTGCGTCTTCCCGGGACGGTTGCGTGCTGTGCCTGCTGTCACTCGCGTCTGTGACCGCACCTCAAGGATGGCCACCTGGTGGCTGCTCACCGGTTACCATGCAGGCGACCGGCCGACCGCCTCAGTCCTGACAGAATGGCCGCGACGGAATGCTTTGCGTTGTGTTGGCGTCACTGACTTATTCATCCCGACGATGGCTGCCACAGGGGATTGCGGAGCATGCCCGGCGCGGCAATCGCACCGCGGAGCTGAAGCAGGAGGTCGTCGAGTACGAGGCGCGCCTGCTCGAGGCGCATACCTCGCTGCGGGAGGAGCAGGTGCAGCAGGCGGCCGCGGCAGCGGCCGCAGCTGCGGCCGCGGCGGCCGCCAAGGCTGCAGCGGCGGTGGCGGCTGCAGTTGACGCTGATGGGACAGAAGAGCTGCATGAGGGCCACAAGGATGGGCCCCAAGGTGACAACGACCAGGGTGCTGGCGGCAGTGATCACCGGGCGGAGTGCATGCGCGAGGCGGGCGAGGACGCAGACCCAGGGGACGGCGACGACAGTGCGGAGGAGGAAACAGCTAACATCGCAGATGAAGGGGGCGACGGCGGTGCCGAGCAAGCGGTGGAATCCGAGGCGGAATACGAGAGCGCTGGCGAGGACGCGGCGGGTGGCCAGGCGCAGTATGACGAAGAGGATGATGAGTGTGACGAGACGGAGTATGGACATGAGGACGACGAGGACGACGGACGGTATGAGGACGGAGAAGCAGGCGACGAGGACATGGAGTGGGACGAGGCTGGACCCGGAGCTAACCCCGCCACGCCCGTGGGCCGGCACAAAGGCGGCCTCCACGAGTCCGACGATGGCGCCGCAAGCGCCGCCACGCCGGGGGCAGCTGGCACACCCATGGCCATCACGCCGGCGCCCCAGGCATTCGGCAGCGCAGAGAAGGGCAGTCCGGGTGACGGCATGGCCTGGTCGCCCGCGCCCTCCTGCGCGGCTAGCCACGCTGCGAGCGCAACCGCGCAAGCGGCGGGCACGGCTGTGGCCGCAGGGCCGACGAGCGGTGGTCTTCAGGAGAACGTGAGGCCGGTTTTCCAGGGCTTCCGCATCAAGCCGGACCCCGAGGGGCAGCAGGCGCCGCGCATGGGGCCTGCCTGGCCTGTTCGCGGCGTCGTGGGCGTGCGCGTCAAGCCCGACCCCGAGGGAACTTTCGGCAATGGACATGCGTTGATGCGGGGCTAGGTTGATGGGGCGGCAGGAACAGGGAAAGGGGAATCGCTGCCATCTTGCATGTTGCATCGGCAGACACCCTGGGCGCGGAAGGGTGCAGTGAAGGGGAGAGCGAGCTGCAACATCCGGCGCTTTGGGAACTGGTAGGATATGGGGATACTCGGCAAAGGACGCCCTTTCACGCTAGGGCTGCACCGTGGGGTTGGAGAAGGGCGAGCATTGGCCGAGAAAAATACGACTGGGCGACTGCTCTGCCGTCGTGTATTTCCTGGACCCGAATTCCTGAATACAGGATTATCCTCGTTTGTCCATGTGCGCGTTTGTTATGTGGCCTTGCCCTTGGGTAGTGCTGACCCCTTCTGAGAGGGTTTCGGGCAGGCAAATGTGCAACGGCGCCCATTAGATCTGATTGGTGTCCGCCACACGGCCAGTTCCATTTATTGCTCACTCCTGCCGTGATGCGTTACAGCAGCCAGGCGAGGCAGTGGCCGGCACTCCGATCCCGGCCATCCACAGCTCCAAGCCGGCACTCCGATCCCGGCGACCCCGCCAAAAAACTCCGAAGCGATCCAAATCCCAGCCCCAAGCGTATTGGCCCCCCCAACATTAACCCGTTGTAAGTGTGCACTAGTGGCCGATAGAGATGACAGTACCCGTGTTGCACAGTACCCGGTTGGGTTGGGTTCGCAGTTTGCTTGTTGTGGCACTGCGGTAGCGCGGCCGCGCCGCCACGCGCCCGCGCGCGGTCTCTATCTTTTCGTTTGCTCTGCAGGTACCGCACCCCGTAAGTATACTGCGTTATGCTGGGTGTGCCCGGGTTCGTTCTGCGGGTTTATTTATTTTTCTCAATTTTACCCGTGTTGCACCGAACACCCGGGGCTCCGCCCCGGTTACTCCCACCGGAAAACCCTGCACCCGGGGTGAAGAACGAAAAAACCCGGGCGCCAGGGCACCGCAAATGCCTCGACCGGCCCGCGCAGGGTGAGTGAGTCGGGGACTAGAGGCCACTGTCCCGGCAGAGGGACAAGCCTCGTGGTAAGTCAGAACTACGGCAGTTAACGGGACGGTGCGCAAGCGCGCCGCAATAGCCAGACCTCCCGACGGTGCCGTACCCCGCCGTACGCAGACGCCTCATGCGCCCTGCTTCCACGCACCACGGCAGTTCGTTCGCAATAACTCTCCTATCTCTACGCTTCGCTTCGCTTCGCTAGAGAAGTCGAAGCATAATTCACCGAGCGGGTCCGTTTATTCTGCTCATCTGCAATGCCCCTCCGGAGAGCAATGCGGCACGAAAGGCAGGCAAGGGCTTATAGCAAACATGAACGTACGAACGTACTTACCGTCGGGCAAGGAGGGGCAAGGTCAAACGTTCTGATATCTGAAGGTGCGATGCTCCTGCTTGACAAAAATCAGACAACCGAGCCGACGCGACCCCAGGAAACCAGGACGGTAAATGAACATGATGCTGAAACGACGTGACAACAGAAAACTGTTAACGAAGGATGATCCCTTGCCCCTGGCAGGCGAGGGGGTGCGCAAACATGTTCCACTGGACGTGCACGTCTCAGCAGGTCCAAGTGCCATACGGCTAAATCGAATATGCCGGCATCCGATCTTTATTCATACTTATTGGTCCGCGGTATGCAGGCTAGGCGTATTGGCATGATGTGCCGCCGCCGCGAGCCGCGGCTGCTAGACTTCTGTCGCGCTTCTGTTTCATGTGTCGAAAGCTAGTCCCTTGCTCCTTGATGACAACACGTGTACAGAACTATTACCTATATTCTTATAAAATTGTTCATAAGCTGGTACTGCTCGTAGGGCTGCTTTGTGCCAATCAATCTATCCCATACATACTTTTGGCAGTGAGGACTGGGCATGGAACCTCGTACCCGCCTTTGAAATGTTTACTTACTATTCCTAAAATGATGAGTGAGTATCGATGTCTGAATGTGTGTGGGGTCATGTAGCCCTCATCCCTTTATTCGCTCTTTACTTCAGTAGGCTCAGTTGGCCATGGTGCCGTAGCCGGATTGGCGCGTTGCGAGATTTGCGTCCTGACAACCTGAACTCAAACCGCTACGTGCAAAGCTTCCGTACTATTGCCTTTTTACATTCTGGGCGGCGCAGTACGCGACCTTTTTAGTCATTCCAGTCCCTGTTGTTCGCTCGTCCGTTGCTAAAATTACCTTTTCCCCGCAAACCAGTATTAAATGTACTGCTTACTGGCTTGGCGCTTGGCGCTTGTACCCTCTTCGCGCTAGTTGTGATGACTGCATACCATCCACCACACCGCACGCTCTTTGGCGTACACGCTCCACATTTTCTATAAGCACCTGACAGCTATGTCGATATCAGAAGCATTGCATGTATGTCATTGCAGTTTCCTTATGTGCTTACCCCCTTGCGATGGTGATGAGGCAGATGAGGGCCGGCAAAGTAGAACTGACACAGGCTTTATGAGATAATTTCGTTAGATTCATATCATTAAGAAAGAATGTCGGTGCTCAGACTATTTCCTGTGACGGGAGGACGGTTACTGGCAGTATTCGTGGCCTCCTGCATTCTCCAAGCGAGTTCTAAGCTGGACACGCGTCCGAATTTCCTCGTCATTGTAACGGTATGCTGAAATAGTGAGAAACGATGTTTGATTGATTGCGGTGGGTTGGCCGGGTTGCGCAATGTGTCCGCAGTGTGGCAGGTGTCCGACGAAGCACCGGCCGCGTCGACCACTGTCCGCTCAAACTCTTCTCGACTGCACTTTTGTGCAGCTGCAACTGCACTATAACGCATTACAATACATAGGCGTTACTATGAAGGATGTTGTACGACCTACCGACAAACTCTTCGAGTCCTGCTCGTGCCGATCGACACTGGGCGATCAGTGCCAACCATCGACAGCGGCCGGGGGTCCCTAGCACTGAGTAATTAGGCAAATCTCTTGCACGGGCTAATAACTTAGAATCTTGCTCAGCTAGCCCCTGCCGTCCCTGCGCATTTCGAGTTCTAGCTGCCGAAATGTGCATTTGTCACCATCCTCGTCTATCATCGGCCTGAATTCCTTGCATCCGTGTTCCCCCACTCCACCTCCGCCTTCCCCCCTTGCCCCAGGATGACCAGGATTACATGTTCAACTCCACCCACCCGGCCTACATGCCGATGTTGAATCAATGGGTGGTTGAGCCCGGGCTGCAGCTGCGCAACTTCCTCATCTCCACCGCCGCCTGCTGCCCCTCCCGGGCTATCCTCATGACGGGCCGGTACACGCACAACAACAACGTCACCTCCAACATAGAGCCGCACGGTGAGGTGCCGACGGGTGGGAAGTGATGGTATGTTGGATGGTGGGCGGTGGGCGGTGGAGATAGCGCCCGCCTGGGACAACCCCAGGTACCCAACCTGGACTGCTGGACTGCGGCTTGGCGGCAGCAATTAACTTACTTGCAAGGACAGCCGAAGAGTCCAAATGAAGCCCTCGGGACTGAGTCGCGTTCTGGGGGGTAACGTGCAGCATGTTGAGAATGGGGAGGTGCCATGTGCGGCCAGCGGATCTCGGGCCGCGACGCTATGGCCAGTTCGTTAGTTGGTTAATAAAGAAATGGAGTGCTGCTCGAGAGCCTCTAACCAGACCATGTAAGGTTAATTCGAACCGCAGACTCGTGTGCGGGTCCTGTGGGCTTCATTAAGGATGTTACAGCGGACCCCGCGGGTCATCGGTGACAGCCAACGGCGACAGCCGAGGCTTCCTCACCATACACTGCCTAAATGAACTGGCGCCACCATGGCGCTCCGGACAGGCTCCACAAGTGCACCGAAACACGCCCCGGGGCCACACAACCAGGGAACCACCCCGTTCCTGAGAACCAACCATGGCAAGGGATAAAGCCCGCTCAGGGGGAGTTAGCCACAAGGGCGCCCCTATTAGCGAACCACCACCCCAACCAAGGCGGGGTCACTTCTCCAGCGGTGGCCCGTAGTCTTGGAGGGCCACGGGGGCTCGCGAGTCACCATCAGGGGCCTGCCCGTACGGTCCCACCAGGCCGAAAAAACCGCCCACACTTAGCGATAGCTCCACGGGGCGTCAGTGCCCCGTCCACCCGCGGCCCACTACTACTGAACGCCTACAGGGCTTCGGTTAAGAATCCTGGCCTGACGGAACCGGGCCACACAAGGCGACCGTCCTGCACCTTCAAGATGGGGTGGTTAGCCCCCACCGCTGACCACCCTTTCACTGGGACTCCCAGCTCCGCGAAGTCGTAGAGCCGGCTCCAAAAGTCCGCCACTGCACGCAGCCAATGGTGCAGCGCAGGAGGAAAGGTAGCCATGTCGTCTCCTCACGTCGCCGGTCCCCGCTGTCCCCCTCCCCGCTGTCCCCCGCCTGACAGGCAGCTTCTGGAAGTTCATCGCCAACCGGTTGGACGACGACTACTTGCCCGTGTGGCTGCAGCGGGCGGGGTACCGGACCATGCACGTGGGCAAGTTCCTCAACGCCATGGACCCAACCGACCCACGGTTCAGGTCAGGGAGGCAGGGACGCGGGGAGGCAGGGCGGGAGGGAGTGGCGGAGGCAGCAGCCCGGATTTGGGATGATTATGCTGAGGTCGCGGCAGGTCTGAGCACATCGGGGGTTAGGATTGCCCTTTGGCTCCCTCAGGGTTGCTCATCGAAACCCGCTAATGGACCCGCGCTAAGACGCAATCATTATGCGAGCCGTCCTTGCATCTGCCGGCACCACTGCACCAGACCTGCCCTCCCGGTGACCTCCTTCCTGGCCTCCCCTGCCGGTCAGGTGCCCCCAGGGCTGGGACACGTGGGACGCCCTCGTGGAGCCGTACGTCTACCTGTACAACAGTCCGGGGTTCAGTAAGAACTGCGGCAGCACGCAGGCAAGATGGACCGGGCTGCGGGCTGTGGGCTGCGGGCCGCGGGCTGCGGGCTGTGGGTTGCGGGCCGCGGGCTGCGGGCTGTGGGCTGCGGGCCGCGGGCTGCGGGCTGTGGGTTGCGGGCCGCGGGCTGCGGGCTGTGGGCTGCGGGCCGCGGGCTGCGGGCTGTGGGCTGCGGGCCGCGGGCTGCGGGCTGGAAATATGGCGTCTAGCGGCCGGTTGTTCGGCCGGGATTCCAGGTGGGACCGCATCCCGCTCAGGCCGGGCGCTGTCACAACGCCCTGATGGGAGCTGGGGCACCATGTCGTGGCCGCCGTCCTCAGATCTGGAGCAGCTGACGCAGACGACCCTGCCATCCATCCGGCGCGCGTTGAGCCCCCGGGGATATGTGCTGTCGGGTTCCCCACATTTGCTCCATAAGCATCCGCCTACCAGCCAATGCCTTGGCAACGTTCGGTGCCGTCCGGTCTTGGTCAGGGGGGCCCGGCTGTCAACAGCGGACGAACAAATGTACGCATCAAGGCATATATATATATATATTGTGTGTGTGTATATATGGCTGACTCGCGGTGGCCAGCGGGTCCTCGGTGACAGCCGAAGCCTCCTCTCCACACACACCGAACGTGCCACGGGAATACCGCGCCTCCCAAGGCGCACCGGTTAGGCGCACCGGAGCTGTGACCTAATGCTACTGATATCGGTCCGTATGGGGCCCTCACCGGATCTGACACAACACCAACAAATCGAGTCTCCAATGTCCGCCCGCCATCGCACCCGCAGGTGTACGACAACCAGTACAGCACGGACTTGATCTCGGACAAGGCCGACGCGTACATCCGCGAGGCGGTGGCTGCGGGGATGTCCAACGGCGCCAAGAACTACCAGCCCTTCTACCTGCAGCTCACCCCCATCGCCCCGCACACGCAGTGCGACATCGTGGACAGTCAGAGCGAGTGCATCCTACCCGTGCCGGCCGCTCGACACAAGAACCTGTTTTCGGACGCGCTGCTGCCTATGAACCCCAATTTCAATGTGCCGCCGCCACCAGAGCTGGGGCTGTCTGATGAAATGTCCAGCAGCATCGGCGGCGTGCAGAAGCACTACCTGGCGCGGCTGCGGACGCTCAAGGCTGTGGATGAGATGATCGGCCGCCTGGGTGAGTGTGGGTTCGATCCGCTGCGGTGTGCCTTTTGGCCGTGGGAGCTTTGCAGCACGCGCTGCCGTGGCGGGTGATGTAGAGCAGTGCTGCTGTTACTGCTGCTGCTTTGTGTGGCGGCGCAGAAAGGGTGAGTGGCGCAAAACGTTGGACAGCCTGCAGGGCTAGGCCTATCTGGGGATCAATTTGTTTCACCAGATGGGTGGAGAGGGATAGTGGACGACAAGGTGAACAGCTCCGCAACCTTTCAGGCGCTTGATCGGACTACGTCTCCCTTGGCCCTCCCTGAACTACCCTCTGGCCCTCTCGGCTGCCGCTACAGTCACCACCCTGTCCCAGCTGGGCCAGCTGTCCAACACGTACATCATCTTCACCTCCGACAACGGCTTCCAGCTGGGCAACCACCAGCAGGCCAAGGGCAAGCAGTTTGCGTGGGAGGAGGTGGTGCGGGTGCCCTTCTACATACGGGGTAAGTCAGTGCCTGGTGGGGCAGGGCCGTGCACCAGACAGCAAGGGAGCAATGCACGGATGGGTGTGCGACGCCTCGTCCTGATCCGCCCACTCCACTCCACGCCCTCCGCCCGCCCGCAGGCCCGGGGATCCCCGGCGGCTACGTCACCGACTGGCAGGGCAACATGGTGGACATCCCCGCCACCGTCATGGACCTCAGCGGGGCGGGGGTGCCCGACATCGCGGACGGCTCGCCCATCCCCTTCAGGAGCCTGCTGCCCTCCTTCGCGTACCCCTACACCGTCTCCTCCGCCGCCATCGACAAGAAGGGCCGCCACCTCCTCAGCAGCAGCAGCAGCAGGGCCGGCTCCGGCAGCGGTCGTAGCGGGGCCTCAAAACGGCGACAGGGCGGTGATCATGGCCTCCTGTACGTCGAGAGCGGCTTCGAGGGGCCCGACGTGCTGGATCTGGATCCCGAGGGCTCGGATCTGGATATGGATCGGGGCGGTGGCCGCCGGCTGTCGCAGGTGCCACAGGACTACAACCGCGGCATGCGCGAGATGTGAGTGGAGGGGTGAGGGGCGTGTTTGCGGCTTCCTGAGGGAGGAAGGTGGGGCGCGTGAGAGGCGGATCTGATCGGGCAGCCAGCGCGGATCTCAACAACTGGATCTGGATCTGGGCCTCATAGGCGGGATCAGTTGCTTCGGTCGGCCTGTACTCCTGGAAGCACCCTGAGGCCAAGTATGCTGTACGACAGCTGTACGGCTGGCAGTTCCCATCCACACGGCCCCACCTGCTTTCTCTTGACCCGCGCTCCCTGCCCCTTCTTCCCCCCATGTCATCCTTCCCCCCTCCCCCTCCCCTCTCGCCCTTCCCCCAGGATGCCCATCGAAATGTGGGGCCACGCCTGGGACAAGCGCATCACCATGAAGGACTACCGGGCCGTGCGCATCTGCACCAACGTGCTGGCGTTCGGCAGTGAAGGCGACTACCGGACGGCGCTGCCCAACGGCACACTCGGCTGGGGAGACACCTTCTACGGCTCCGCCTCGCGCATATACGGCGGGCCCGGGCTCAACGGAGGCATCAACATGTACGACACGTCGTTCGTGGACGACAACTCCACGGACGATTCCGTACCCGACCAGCGCCGCCGCCTGCGTGAGCTTCTGGGGCTGGGTGCGGACTTCTTTGACGGCGCCGCCGCCGCCGCCGCCGCGGGCGTCACCACCAACCCTGACGAGCTGGCGAGGGAGCAGTACGTGGCCCAGGTGGTGGCGGCCTTGAACGCGGTCAACAGGCAGGCAAAGGCGGCCGCCACCGCAGCCGCCGCAGCGACGCCGGGCTCGGCCGCGGCGGTGACTGCCAAGGTGGCGGCGCTGCCCGGGCGGCCGTACACCCTGCGGATCAGTTTCTGGTACAAGGTGCCGTTGCCCGCGGGCAAGTGGAGCGAGCAGCTCGCCTCCTCGTGTGTGTATTTGACCGCCGCCACCGGCTCCGACAGCTGCTCCCCCGACCCCGCCACCTCCTACCTGGCCCTGGACGGCCGGTTCGGGGTGTTTGATGCGCTGCTGGTGCGGGGGGCGGCGCTGTCGGTGACGGACTTCGGAGCGGCGGTGAGTGCCGTACATGCCGTACACATGTAAATTTTCAGCGGTGAATTTGCACGTGTTTGATGCTGTACCACGTCCGCGTCCCCACTGACCAACCCGGGCACGAGCCCCCACCGACCAACCGACCCACTACCTGACCCCGGTGTTTCTGAGACTGCCACCGCACACCCTCCTACCCCGCCCGCAGATCACAACCGTGGCCCAGAGGCTCAGTGACTACCTGCCACTGCCGTACCAACTGCTGTACAGCATCATGGCCATGACCGGTACTAACTGCGGCGTCAGCGGCTGCCCCAGGTCCTCCAGTCCCCCACCCGCCGCCGCAGCCGGCGCCGACGTAGCACGGGCCGTACGACAATTGTTACTGGTACAACGGAGGAAATCTAACTTGAACGATGTCAAGCCGTCGTCAGCGCCATCCCCGCCCGCGCCTCCGCGGGTAATTCCACGCCCGCCGCCAATGCCGCCGCCGCCTTCCCCGCCGCCGCCCTCACCCGCGCCGCCCTCGCCCCCGCCTCCCAGTCCGCCACCTCCCTCCCCGCCGCCGCCATCTCCGCAGCCTCCGGGGCCACCTCCGCCATCCCCCAGTCCCTCGCCACCGCCCGTGCCGCCCGCAACCCCCCGGCTCCCCTCAAGGTCGCCGTCACCGCCCTCACCCAAGCCTCCTCCTCCACCCTCCCCGCGCCCGCCATCGCCAACTCCTCCCACACCCCCGCCGCCAAGTCCTCCGTCGCCCTCCCCGCCGCCGCCGGTGCGTCGGTCGTCAATGTCGTCGTCTCCGCCCTCGCCACCGCCCAGGCCCCCACCACCTCCCAGCCCTCCCTTGCGGCGCCCGCCCCCCAGCCCCTCGCCACCTCCTCCCCCGCCCAGCCCCCCTCCCCCGCGGCCCCCCGAGGTCCGCAGCAAGGTCGGCACGTGCTACAAATACGTGGTGTGGTGCATGGCCGGTTTCCATGAGCTGTACGACCTCGTACTGGATCCGTACGAGCTGACAAACCGGTACTCAACCGCGCCGTCTGCCCTGGTGGACCGCCTCGACGCGCTCCTTACCATCATCGGCTACTGCCGGGGCGGGGACGGCTGCTCCAACCCGTACCAGGTGCTGCACCCGGACGGTGCCGTGAACAGCTTCGAGGAGGCCATGGATCCAAAGTACGACGGGCTGTACGCGGGGTTACGTAAGTTCTCGTTCACGAGGTGCACCACGGGCTACATCCCGGGCAGCGAGAGCAACTTCATGATTGGAGATGCCAAGCCGTCGCCGCCGCCGAAGCGCAAGTTCCAAAACAACTGAGCCAACGGGGTTTGACGCCCGGGCCATTGATTCGTCGGGGAGTGTCCGGGGGGAGGGGGTGGGGGCCCTCACCCAGCGTGCACGAACCGGGTGCAGTATGACGTGCACCGTGCTGCGAGGTGTGCTGCGCCTGCCGTGCAGGCCGTACATGGATGAATGAATGAACGAATGAACGTTACAGCGGACCCATAAAAAGGGTACATGGTGATTGCTGTGTGTCGCTGGTTGGAGCTTGGGTTGTGCGCGCGATGTTGACCACAGGTAGCGCACAGGTGACTTGCTGACAGACAGACAGGCAAATACCAGCCTCCCCTACCCGCTGCCCCCGCGCATTGTGAGGTGGATAAACGGCGGTGGCCGGAGCGTCTGGGCGCGCGTCGAGATCGGGATGCTCGAGGGGCTTCTTGGTCCGACCAAAACTGGGTTTGGGGGCCGTCGCATTGTTGATTGTTCCATCCGGAAGTCCGGATCCATCAGTACGGCACTGATGGAGTGGAGGCCGGCGCGAGGGAGGCAGGTCGGCAGATCGGCGTCACCGAGGACATACATTAATTGATTGATCGATTCATTGATCCTTTTGATCCTTGGTTCAGGGTGGTCCGCGCGCGGGTCGGGTCTGGGCTGCGGTGGGGCGGGGGCGGGGGCGGGGGCGGGGGCGGGGGCGGGGGCGGGGGCGGGGGCGGGGGGGGGGGGGGGGGGGGGGGGGGGGGGGGGGGGGGGGGGCGGGGCGGGGGCGGGGGCGGGGGCGGGGCGGGGGCGGGGGCGGGGCGGGGGCGGGGGGGCGGGGGCGGGGGCGGGGCGGGGGCGGGGGCGGGGGCGGGGGCGGGGGCGGGGGCGGGGGCGGGGGCGGGGGCGGGGGCGGGGGCGGGGGCGGGGCGGGGGCGGGGGGGGGGCGGGGGCGGGGCGGGGGCGGGGGCGGGGGCGGGGCGGGGGCGGGGGGCGGGGGCGGGGGGGGGGGGGGGGGGGGGGGGGGGGGCGGGGGCGGGGGCGGGGCGGGGGCGGGGCGGGGGCGGGGGCGGGGGCGGGGGCGGGGGCGGGGGCGGGGCGGGGGCGGGGGCGGGGGCGGGGCGGGGGCGGGGGCGGGGGCGGGGGCGGGGCGGGGGCGGGGGCGGGGGCGGGGGCGGGGGCGGGGCGGGGGCGGGGGCGGGGGGGGGGGCGGGGGCGGGGGCGGGGGCGGGGCGGGGCGGGGGCGGGGGCGGGGGCGGGGGCGGGGCGGGGGCGGGGCAGGGTGGCTATCTTAAGATATGAATATATATTCGGCCGAAAATCTTGAGTTTTGATAGATACTTTCCCTCGGGAGAAAAATGAGGTTTTAGATACTCATGGCCTCTCGCGCGGGGAAAAGCCCCCTTGAGTAGATAAAATGCCGGCAAAAGCTCCCTCCGACAGATACTTTCAGCACGATTGGGCGAGGAGTATCTCCGGCCGTAGATACTCTGCAAAATAAGATAGCCACCCTGGGGCGGGGCGGGGGCGGGGGCGGGGCGGGGGCGGGGCGGGGGCGGGGCGGGGGCGGGGGCGGGGCGGGGGCGGGGCGGGGGCGGGGGCGGGGGCGGGGGCGGGGCGGGGGCGGGGCGGGGGCGGGGCGGGGGCGGGGCGGGGGCGGGGCGGGGGCGGGGCGGCCCTGGAGCAGTGGCCGCCCCCTCGTGTCGTCGGGACTGCTGACTCATGCGTGTTCCATCGGTTGTTGCCCCATTCGGTTGATCGGTTGGTGACCGCCTGGCAACCCACGTGTGCACATGGTGCCCATATGCGGTATGGGATGTACGGACCCGATGGGCAAGTTTGGGGTCCTCCAGACATCCCCTCATCCCGGGGTTCATGCTAGGCGAACGGTTCTGGCCTGGAGCACAGCCCTGACCGGCCCGTATACGGTACCTACGAAACGTGTCCGTCCAACCGCAACGGGACTCAGGAAAGGTCGCTCAGCGCGGATCCTTGACCTGGTTCGTGTCGACTACAGCGCAATGGGAAATGGGTCACCCCAATTCCGTAAGCGGCGTGTACGCGTTCAACGGGCCTCCGCTCTCCCGCTTAACCGCCGCGGGGTGTCCACGGCTCGTGAGGATGTCTTCGAGCCGGAGGTTGAGGGCATGTGTGGCAAGGACTCTGAGCCCGTGGCTCAGGGTGCAGCGGCCGTGATGTACAAGCAGGGTGCAGAGGATGATGGGGAGGGCAGCACGTACCACGCCGAGCTGTACGGGGTTGAGATCGAGACCGGACCCGTCACCGGCTTACCGCGGACCCCGATACCCAGCCCAAGTCCGACGGGGGCGTACACGCTGGCGTTTGGACCCAACTGGAGGACCTCTTGTACACCCTCCTGGCCGATCTGCTGACCCCGACCCAGATGTGCAGCTTTATCACCGCCCTTACCAGGCGGGGATACTGGTCAGCGCCCCGGTTCATCCCGGGTCTGGACTCGACGGGCTGTTGCCTGCTCGTTGACGGTCACGCAGCGATAGATGGCCATCTGGCTGCCCGAATGTTAAATGTTAAATGTGTCCGCGATCGTGACAACGTAATACGCGCAGCTTCGTGCCAACGTAATCGCACGTAGCTTCAGTGGCCCGCGGGTAGATGGCGAACGAGTAGCTGCATTACGTTTGACCTACCCTGTATTACTTTGGTTACACGACTTGATATAAAAGGCGCCGCCGGAGGCCGGACCGCAGCTGTTTAGTGGTCAAGTGGTAGTAAATCGTGTCCAAACCCATAGAAGGGTCACTGGTACGTAGCCCAACCCTCCTTGAGGACGAACATTCCCTCTAGGGTTTCTCAGGTGTTGCCGTTTGTAATCAAACGGCTTCATTTTGTCTCACCACTTCGTCCCAATCACGGGCACGAACAGTCTCCACCCAGCTACTCTTTCCCCCTTCACCTTCAATCTGCTCTAGACAACGCCACAGTACGTCGTCTACGTCGCAACGACTCCCTTTCTCCCTTCACGTTCGCACATTAACCAGCAGGCACCAAACCCTACCTGGGCCTGACGGCCTCGCAGCGAACCTTTTCTGGCTTGTGAAACTTATCAGGGCCAGCGGCCTTAGGCCGAACCTCTGTTTCTGCTTACTTCCGCTTACCGCTCGCGCACACAAACAAAACATCTCAAAAAGATGTTTCCCCACTGGTCGTACGGCCTCCCGTCCCCGTCCCATATCCCACTCCCCCTCGTCCGCCCCGTCTTCTTTCGCGCCGCGCTGCCGCCCCGCCATTCTCGCGTACTGCATTCTTTTTGATGTTTCCTTTTGTCATTCCGTACAATAGTTGCCACCCTCACTCACTCCGTTCCTCGGCTTCCCTCCCTGCATCGCCATGGCCCTGGACATCGCTCGCGGCGCGGCTACTCCGTCTACCACCACAGGTCGGTAAAGTATGTGTCCTCTCCGGGTTGGGTCGGGTTCGCAGTTTGCTTGTTATTGCACTGCGGCAGCGCGGCCGCGCCGCCACGCGCCCGCGCGCGGTCTCTATCTTTCCGTTGCTATGCAGGTACCGCACCACGTAAGAATACTGAGTTATGCTGGGTGTGCCCGGGTTCGTTCTTCGGGTTTATTTTTTTGTCAATTTAACCCTCACTGGTATCGATTCCGCTGTCTAAACGACCCTGGGCGCCCGGGCGTGTCCTCCCAAGGGTTGTCCCAAGCGCGAAAATGTTTGGGCGCCCGCGGGGCGTGGGCCGCCCCGGTGCGGGTGTCTGTACCTAACCCCTACCTGGGTAGGTGCCGTAAACGAAGGAAGCCCATGCGCAGGACAGAAGGCGATTCTCGCACGCAAGTTGATGACAGCTAAAACCCTAGTTTCATTCCCAACCCAGGTATCTTTGGTTTGTGGGGCCTTCCGGTACTTGATCTGCCGTGCCTGCCTTGGTGGCCCTCCTCCTCTTTTGTCACGCCGATTGACTGCATCCGTCACACGGCCTGACACTTTCACGTCGCTCGGGACAGCAGGTTCACGGCTCTGCCGGCTCTTATTGAAGCTCTCGATCCCCTGCGGCAGTTGATGGGTCCCGCCGGCGGCAACCTGGCTGATGCATGGGCCTTGTGTACGGCCGGGGGATGCTGCTGCAGTACGACCGTGGGCCCGAGACGAGCAGGTGCGCTTCGCAGCAGTCCAGCTGTCCGACAGACACCACATTACATGGTGACCGACCCGTGGGTCCCTTCCTTCTCCAGGGAGGGCGGCCACCTCGGTAACGTGCGTCCGTCCGTCCGTTGCCTTCTTCTGACGGCCCAAGCAGGCACAGCTGCGGTCCTATGAACGCTCCCCCAATTGTGGGGGCCGGGGGGAGGATGAGAAGTCTTACTTCCTCCGTGTCACCGACTGCCGTACATCTCGTCCATCAATGTTTCTATTTGGGACGCAAATAATGATCACCGTTTGGGCGGCTGCATCCCCTACACCCGTACAGTCTAAAACACACGCGCTACACACACACACACACGCACACAACTCGTGTGTTCTCAGTTTCAATTCACACACAGCTCGTGCGCCTCGTAACCGCCGCACCACACACCAGGGGTGCACAGGGGCGGGGCCCCCTCTCCCCCCTGATGCCACCGAGAGGGCCAAGACGGAGCGCGCACTTTGAAACACGCAGACGCTCTCTCATTAAACACGTATGTGCGTTGCCGGCGGTTGGCGGGAAATGACAACGCAGCAACTAACAACCGATGGATGGGGCATCCGTCAACAATCTCGACACCAGGGGATGGCCCCTCTTCCAGGGCCGCCTGCCCCCTCTCCCCAGCCCCAGCCCCAGCCCCAGCCCCGCCCCACCACCGCCGCCCCTCTCAACACCGGGGCCCGCACCCGCCATCCACTGCCTGGCAGCGGGGTTCCGCAACTCACGCTTTGGCGCGCTCCCTCCGGTCCTATCCTGTCTTCTTGACACGTGCTGTCCGGTATGCCCCCGGGGCCAAGGTACCTGACCTGGCCATCCCCTCCCCCCATGCAACCCGTGCAACCGATCGATGGCTGATGGCGACACGAACCTGACCCGGCCAGACGGCCACCAACAGCCACGAACCTCGCAGGCCTCCCCTGATGACCAAAACCCGACAGGGGGCCCGGTGGCGTGCCCCTCAAGACAGCCTAGACGACAACGACTACATCCGCCGGGCAGCTCCATACCCGCCCCCAACTTAACCCGTAACTCTAGGGGCCCGCGACCCGCGACCCGCGACCCGCGCATCCAGACGCCCTGGAAACTTCAGTGGAAGGGCATTTCATGCATCAGGTAAATAAACCCTTGGGCTGACGTGGCTGCCGATTGCCGCCGGAGCAACCGCGGGCAGGGCAACACGCTGTTAGTTCGCCCACCTAACGCTCACATTAAGGCGGGGCGGCGGCAGCAGCAGCCAGGATCCGCTGTTATATGTGCGAAAGCGGGCTATGCATGTCACACGCTGAGTCATCTTGGCACAGGCAGGAAAACCAGCGCGGCCGGACAAGGGGCCGCACCCGTCAAGGCGCCCCAGCCGGCTGTCCGTCTGAACGTCATTCTGGTGTCGTGTGCTCCGTCAGTCCATCAGTCCGTTTGTCCACCAATTTCGTCCCCCCGGTCATTATAATCCTTTAGAGCAATCCGATTCGCCCCCAGGGAGAGGGCGTACCTCCCCAAACTAACCGCATGCCGTCCAACTCTACCGACGCACAGCCCTCATCATGTACGGCATGAACGGCAGACGTCGTACTGCACCCTGGTCGTGCACGCTGGGTGAGGGGCCCCCCGCCCCCCCACTCCGGACACTCCCCGAGTCAGTGAGTCAATGGCCCGGGCGTCAAACCTCGTTGGCTCAGTTGTTTTGGAACTTGCGCTTCGGCGGCGGCGACGGCTTGGCATCTCCAATCATGAAGTTGCTCTCGCTGCCCGGGATGTAGCCCGTGGTGCACCTCGTGAACGAGAACTTACGTAACCCCGCGTACAGCCCGTCGTACTTTGGATCCATGGCCTCCTCGAAGCTGTTCACGGCACCGTCCGGGTGCAGCACCTGGTACGGGTTGGAGCAGCCGTCCCCGCCCCGGCAGTAGCCGATGATGGTAAGGAGCGCGTCGAGGCGGTCCACCAGGGCAGACGGCGCGGTTGAGTACCGGTTTGTCAGCTCGTACGGATCCAGAACGAGGTCGTACAGCTCATGGAAACCGGCCATGCACCACACCACGTATTTGTAGCACGTGCCGACCTTGCTGCGGACCTCGGGGGCCGCGGGGAGGGGGCTGGGCGGGGGAGGAGGTGGCGAGGGGCTGGGGGCGGGCGCGGAGGGGGAGGGCTGGGAGGTGGTGGGGCCTGGGCGGTGGCGGAGGCGGCGGCGAGGGCGGAGGCGGCGGCGGCGGGGATGGAGACGGCGGCGGTGGAGACGGGGACGGCGGTGGCGGCGGCGGCGGTGAGGGCGGTGGCGGTGGACTGGGCGACGGGGGAGAGGGTGGTGGTGGAGGAGGCGGTGAGGGAGGTGGCGGGCTGGGTGGCGGGGGAAACGGCGGCGGGGGACTGGGTGGCGGCGGGTCGGGCGGGGGCGGGGACGGCGGCGGCGGCGAGGGTGGCAAAGGTGGGTTCGGTGAAGGCGACGGCGGGATCGGCGGGGCTAGCGGTGGCCGCGACGGCTTCGGCGGCGGCGGCGGCGGTGGGTTGGGGTACGGTGACGGTGGCGACGGTGGCGTAGGCGGCCTCGGTGGGGGGCTCGGCGGCGGCGGCGGCGGCGACGGAGGCAGCGGCGGCGACGGCGGTGACGGCGGCGGGCTCGGCGGGATCGGTGGCGGCGGGTTCGGCGGCGGCGACGGCGGCGGCGACGGCCAGGTGGCCGACATGGTATCAATGCCGTACAAGGTGATGTACGACGAGCCCAGGTACGACGCCGGGTCTGCCTCCAGCTGGTTGACTTCCGACTGGAAAGCCTCGGCCGAGAGGCCTGACCCTTGGGTCAGTGTGATCATGAAGGTACTGGCAACGCCGTAATCTGCGTAGTACAACGGTTTTGTCGTACATTTGGCGGCTTGAGTCGAGATGCTGATGAAGAAACAGGTTGAGTCCTGCTGGGTGTACCACCGAGTCACGTCGATACTCGTCGAGTAGGTAAACGTGAAGGTGAGTTCGGCGACCAATGGCGGGCGCGGCGGCGGCGGCGACGGCGGCGGCGGCGAGGGCGGCAGCGGCGACGGCGGCAGCGGCGAGGGCGGCAGCGGTGGCGGCGGTGGGCTGGGCGGCGGAGGAGAGGGCGGCGGTGATGGTGGTGGGGACGGAGGCTTAGGTGAGGGCGGCGGCGGCAAAGGAGGCGGCGGAGAGGGCGGTAAGGGAGAGGGCGGAGGAGGAGAGGGGGGCCGAGGGGATGGTGGCGGCGGGGAGGGCGGCGGAGGACTTGGCGGCGGGGGTGTGGGAGGAGTCGGCGATGGCGGGCGCGGGGAGGGCGGAGGAGGGGCGGGGGGCCGCGGGGAGGGCGGCTTGGGTGAGGGCGGTGACGGCGGCCGTGAGGGGAGCCGGGGGGGTCCCGGCGGCACGGGCGGTGGTGAGGGACTGGGGGATGGCGGAGGTGGCCCTGGAGGCTGCGGAGATGGCGGCGGCGGGGAGGGAGGTGGCGGACTGGGAGGCGGCGGCGAGGGCGGCGCGGGTGAGGGCGGCGGCGGGGAAGGCGGCGGCGGCAACGGCGGCGGCCGCGGAGGCAGCCGTGGAGGCGCGGGAGGCGGCGGCGGGGAAGGCGGCGGCGGCGACGGCGACGGCGGCGGCGGCGGCACTGCCGCTGGTTGATCTGGATCACCAACGGACTGGCCCCCGTTGCGCGGTGGCGGCGAACGAAGTGGCGGCGGCTGCCTTACCAGCGGCGGCGGCGGCCGAGAGGTAATGTACGGCGGCGGCGTCTGTGCCACGGGTGTCGGGCTCGGCGGCCGCGGCGACGGCGGCGGTGGCGGCAGCGGCACCGGCGGGTACGGCGACGGCGGTGGCGACGGCGGCGAGGGGGGCGACGGCGGTGCGGGGGGCGGCGGCGGCGGCGCCAGCAGCACGATGACGACGTCGGTAATGTCGTACACTTTGCGGTACAGGTCTCCGAAGTAATACGTCGTGTTCGCGACAATGTCACGGACCTGTAGGACAGGACAAACACGTTTCCCCCCGCGGGGTCGGCCGGAGTGCAGACGGGGTTGGTACGATCGGGGCATTCGTGCTCCTCACCCACCCGCAGAACGGCGCGGAGGGTGAGGTCGATTCCGGACACCGTCCCGCGGATATCACCGCGCACAGCACAGCACAGCACAGCACACAGCACAGCATGGAAAGCAACTCCGATGTGGCCAGGAGGCAGCAGATCCCGAGCTAACCCCTCAGACCCAACCCGCCAGCCACGACCGCGCGCGCGCCCAAACACCCGTCTGATGGCAGAGAGAGGACGACTTACATTGGCCTCGAACTCCGCCGGGCCCACCCTGGCGCTCTGCACCAGGGTCAGCAGCATCCAGCTGCTCAGCGCGTCGGCCGCCAGGCCGGCGCCCTCGGGGGGCTCCCCGTTGGTGCACATCACCGCTGCGGAGTAGATGCGGAGGAAGAGGCAGGTCGAATCAACCTGCGACTGGAAGCGGGCGGGGTCGATCGGTGTGCGGTACACAATCGACATCCGCACGACACGGGAGAGGGGCGGCGGCGGTACCGGCGGCAGTGGGCTGGGCGGGCTGGGCGGGCTGGGCGGGTAAGGCGGACTGGGCGGGCTGGGCGGCGGGCTGGGCGGTCGAGGCGGCGGGCTGGGCCGCGGTGGCTTGGGCGGGCGTGAGGGGACCTTTGGTGGCTTCGGAGGCCGCGGCGGCGGCCGCATGCGCGCGGGGTCCGACGGCGCCGCCGGCGGCATGTTGTCGTACGTGTCCGGGTCCTCGAATTGCAGCAGAAAGCGGTGCCGTACGCCCCGTGCTACGACGGCGCCGGCTGCGGCAGCGGGTGGGGGACTGGAGGACCTGGGACAACCGCTGACGCCGCAGTTGGTGCCGGTCATGGCCATGATGCTGTACAGCAGTTGGTACGGCAGTGGCAGGTAGTCACTGAGCCTCTGGGCCACGGTTGTGATCTGCGGACGGGGTAGGAGGGTGTGCGGTGGCAGTCCCAGAAACACCGAGGGTCAGGTAGTGGGTCTGTTGCTGGATCAGTGGGCTCATGCCCGGGTTGGTCAGTGGGGACAGGGACGCGGTACAGCAGCAATGAGCAAACACGTGCAAGAAAACTCGCATGTGTACGGCATGTACGACACTCACCGCCGCTCCGAAGTCCGTCACCGGGAGCGCCGCCCCCCGCACCAGCAGCGCGTCAAACACCCCGAACCGGCCGTCCAGGGCCAGGTAGGAGGTGGCGGGGTCGGGAGAGCAGCTGTCGGAGCCGGTGGCGGCAGTTAAATACACACACGAGGAGGCGAGCTGCTCGCTCCACTTGCCCGCGGGCAACGGCACCTTGTACCAGAAACTGATCCGCAGGGTGTACGGCCGCCCGGGCAGCGCCGCCACCTTGGCAGTCACCGCCGCGGCCGAGCCCGGCGTCGCCGCGGCGGCTGCGGTGGCGGCCGCCTTGGCCTGCCTGTTGACCGCGTTCAAGGCCGCCACCACCTGGGCCACGTACTGCTCCCTCGCCAGCTCGTCAGGGTTGGTGGTGACGCCCGCGGCGGCGGCGGCGGCGGCGCCGTCAAAGAAGTCCGCACCCAGCCCCAGAAGCTCACGCAGGCGGCGGCGCTGGTCGGGTACGGAATCGTCCGTGGAGTTGTCGTCCACGAACGACGTGTCGTACATGTTGATGCCTCCGTTGAGCCCGGGCCCGCCGTAGATGCGCGAGGCGGAGCCGTAGAAGGTGTCTCCCCAGCCGAGTGTGCCGTTGGGCAGCGCCGCCCGGTAGTCGCCTTCACTGCCGAACGCCAGCACGTTGGTGCAGATGCGCACGGCCCGGTAGTCCTTCATGGTGATGCGCTTGTCCCAGGCGTGGCCCCACATCTCGATGGGCATCCTGGGGGAAGGGCGATAGGGGAGGGGGAGGGGGGAAGGATGACATGGGGGGAAGAAGGGGCAGGGAGCGCGGGTCAAGGGGAAGCAGGTGGGGCCGTGTGGATGGGAACTGCCAGCCGTACAGCTGTCGTACAGCATACTTGGCCTCAGGGTGCTTCCAGGAGTACAGGCCGACCGAAGCAACTGATCCCGCCTATGAGGCCCAGATCCAGATCCAGTTGTTGAGATCCGGGCTGGCTGCCCGATCAGATCCGCCTCTCACGCGCCCCACCTTCCTCCCTCAGGAAGCCGCAAACACGCCCCTCACCCCTCCACTCACATCTCGCGCATGCCGCGGTTGTAGTCCTGTGGCACCTGCGACAGCCGGCGGCCACCGCCCCGATCCATATCCAGATCCGCGCCCTCGGGATCCAGATCCAGCACGTCGGGCCCCTCGAAGCCGCTCTCGACGTACAGGAGGCCATGATCACCGCCCTGTCGCCGTTTTGAGGCCCCGCCACGACCGCTGCCGGAGCCGGCCCTGCTGCTGCTGCTGAGGAGGTGGCGGCCCTTCTTGTCGATGGCGGCGGAGGGGACGGTGTAGGGGTACGCGAAGGAGGGCAGCAGGCTCCTGAAGGGGATGGGCGAGCCGTCCGCGATGTCGGGCACCCCCGCCCCGCTGAGGTCCATGACGGTGGCGGGGATGTCCACCATGTTGCCCTGCCAGTCAGTGACGTAGCCGCCGGGGATCCCCGGGCCTGCGGGCGGGCGGAGGGCGTGGAGTGGAGTGGGCGGATCAGGACGAGGCGTCGCACACCCATCCGTGCATTGCTCCCTTCCTGTCTGGTGCACGGCCCTGCCCCACCAGGCACTGACTTACCCCGTATGTAGAAGGGCACCCGCACCACCTCCTCCCAATGGAACTGCTTGCCGCTGGCCTGCTGGTGGTTGCCCAGCTGGAAGCCGTTGTCGGAGGTGAAGATGATGTACGTGTTGGACAGCTGGCCCAGCTGGGACAGGGTGGTGGCTGCGGCGGGAGGGCGACCAGGGGCGGAGCGCCAAGGGGGTGTGGGAGGTCCAGCGTCGGGCCAATCAAGCGCCTGGCAGGTTGCGGTGCCGTCCACTAACCCTTTCCCTACCCTATCCCGATTCCCGGGCACGGCCACCCTCGCCGACGCCGGCCCCCAACAGTAGCTGCATCTGCACCCGCACCCGCCGCCGAGGCAGCTGCAGCTGCCTTGCACCTCCCACATGGACAAGTGCTCCACGTCAGTCACAACCCACATGACAGAGCCCCAGACCGCTGACGGCGCACCCCAGCCGCGGACCACACTCACCCAGGCGGCCGATCATCTCATCCACGGCCTTGAGCGTCCGCAGCCGCGCCAGGTAGTGCTTCTGCACGCCGCCGCTGCCCTTGGTCATTTCATTGGCCAGCCCCAACTCGGGCGGCGGCGGCACATTGAAGCTGGGGTTCATGGGCAGTAGCGCGTCGGAGAACAGGTTCTTGTGACGCGCGGCCGGCACGGGGAACACACAGCCGCCCTGGTTGTTGACATAGTCGCACTGCGTGTGCGGGGCGATGGGGGTGAGCTGCAGGTAGAAGGGCTGGTAGTTCTTGGCGCCGTTGGCCATCCCCGCAGCCACCGCCTCGCGGATGTACGCGTCGGCCTTGTCAGATATCAGGTCCGTGCTGTACTGGTTGTCGTACACCTGCGGGTGCGATGGCGGACGCGCGCGAGGGCCCGGGGTCATGGAGGAGTTTCCGGCGGGGCGCCAACCGGACGGGGCGAGCCCTGGTCCTACGGTAGCTGATCCCATCGCGACTGCTGCAAGACGGGCCGCACAACAGACACCGGCGGCCCGGAGCCCACGTCCCCATCCCCCGTCGCCTCGGCTCTGCCCCCGTGCCGTGCAAGCAGACACTGGCCGGCCAGGAAGCCCCAGCCTGTGCAAGACGGGGCTGCCGCTCTCGCGGCAGCGGGCGGGCGAGCGAGCGGGGAGGCGGGCCCATCCGATGCCCCCCTACCCACCCACCCACCCACCCCGGTCTGTCCCCTCCCAGCGGACACTATCGCACGGCGGATCCCCGTGGAGTCAAGGTCAGAAGCCCCGCGTCCTTCTCCTCGGCCCCTGCACCGTTGCGCCACCAGCCTCCTGCGCTCCACTCCCTCGTCCCTCCCGCCCAGACGGCCTTGAGCCGCCCCGCCACCCAGGCTCCTCCTCCGTTTCCGTCCCAGGACATTCCTCGCCCCGCAACAACCCCTTTTCCCTGGAGACCCGGCTGCAGCAGCAGGGGCAGCAGGAGCAAGCGGCCGCCGCTCACCTGCACGGGCCCGCAGTTCTTACTGAACGCCGGGCTGTTGTACAGGTAGACGTACGGCTCCACGAGGGCGTCCCACGTGTCCCAGCCCTGGGGGCACCTGACCGGCAGGGGAGGGCAGGCGGAGGAAAATTCACAAAACCAAACCCAGAAACGAATCTGGGCACGAAGGAAAGGGATTGGGGATTCCAAGAACAGGCTAGCACAGACGAGGGCTGGAGGGGTCCGCCGGAAGGGCCGCAGCACAACACAACACAGCTCCGCAGGCATCGCGCGCCCCTGCTGGGGAGCTGGGAGAGCGAGCTGCAGGCCAAAGGGCTCACTCAGCGCGCTGAAGCTGCGGCACGTGGGACAAGAGCGACACGGCCCCCACGGGCTTGGGCCGGTCATGCACGCCGCACCTCCTTCACCCTTCCGCGGCGGCAAGCCACGCTGGATGCTACATAGTCGTGTAGGGCGCTGCGAAGGGCCACTCCACACGACGGTGCACCTACTGCGCTCGTGCTACTGCGCAATCCCGAACGGGGGCTGCAGCTGTGCAGCATCCATACCCAGGGTCAGACAGGTGGTCGGGAGAACGGTGCTCGCATGCCATGACGGCGTAAGTGGCGATGAACTGGGAGAAGAGGGGAGGATGGAGGCGTGTCGGGATTGGCTGCCCGCCACGAAGCCGCAGCTCCGCAAATTGCGCGGTCGTGCCCATGTTGGTCTGCTCCCTCCCTCCCGCCGTTCCTAGCTTGCTCCTTCCCCTTAGGTTGCTCCTTTTAGTTCGTCGCTGTCACTTGCTCCGTCACTCCCTCCCTCCCTCCCTGACCTGAACCGTGGGTCGGTTGGGTCCATGGCGTTGAGGAACTTGCCCACGTGCATGGTCCGGTACCCCGCCCGCTGCAGCCACACGGGCAAGTAGTCGTCGTCCAACCGGTTGGAGATGAACTTCCAGAAGCTACCTGTCAGGCAGGGGACAGCGGGGAGGGGGACAGCGGGGAGGGGGACGGGGCCGACGACGTGAGGACACGACATGACTGCCTTTCCTCCTGCGCTGCACCGATGGCTGAGTGCAGACAGCCCACAGGACCCGCACACGAGTCTGCGGATCGAATACAGCTTACACGGTCTGGTTAGAGGCTCTCAGAGCAGCGCCCCATTCTCGTAACCAACCAACGACCTGGCCATGACGTCGCGGCCCGAGATCCGCGGGCCGCACAAGCATGGCACCTCCCCATTCTCAACATGCTGCACGTTACACTCCAGAACGCGACTCAGTCCCGAGGCTTCATTTGGACTCTTCGGCTGTCCTTGCAAGCAAGCTAATTGCTGCCGCCAAGCCGCAGTCCAGCAGTCCAGGTTGGGTACCTGGGGTTGTCCCAGGCGGGCGCTATCTCCACCGCCCACCGCCCAACATACCATCACTTCCCACCCGTCGGCACCTCACCGTGCGGCTCTATGTTGGAGGTGACGTTGTTGTTGTGCGTGTACCGGCCCGTCATGAGAATAGCCCGGGAGGGGCAGCAGGCGGCGGTGGAGATGAGGAAGTTGCGCAGCTGCAGCCCGGGCTCAACCACCCATTGATTCAACATCGGCATGTAGGCCGGGTGGGTGGAGTTGAACATGTAATCCTGGTCATCCTGGGGCAAGGGGGGAAGGCGGAGGTGGGATGGTGCGGTTCCTGATCATCTGGGTGCTTCTCCTTGGAATGCACAGAGAGACAGGCAGGGGGCTCAGGAAAGCCAGGTCATTATGTCGCGACTGAGTGGTGATGGAGATAGTTTGTAAGATAAGATAATATTGAATTGGTAATCCCAGTTGGATGAGGCTCGGGTGCTGCGTGCCAAAGCCTGTACGGCACCCAGACGTGCCTTGGCGGGCCACGTGCTCAACACGCCTGCTTTCAGCCTTTTTCAAGCACTGGTGAACGAAGCAATGTACTACCCATAACACATGATCACGATAATAGATGCGCTGTCAGGCGTGCTAATCCCATCTAGCGAATTTCGGCACGTACCGTTACGATGACAAGGAAGTTCGGCATCGGGAACTGCTGCCCTGATGCGATAGCTAAGCATGATAAGAGGTATATGGACAGCCACATTTCCCTACACGCAAGTGTGCTGCGTTGTTTGGGTCGTCCGCGACATACACAGACCGGCGTGGCCATGTCCTGGCTCCCTAGTAGCCCCGGCCTGTAGCCGCCATGCCCTCTAAATAATACCCACATACGCAAGCATGTGATCCATAAAATTTAATGACCCACGCGATACGGGTGTGAGACGCAGAAATCAGTTAAACGTATAAAATTGGCAGCAATCTAATTATGCACAGTTAAAAGCAACAAAAAGGAAAGATACTGCCCAAATGAATATCTGACCATTCAATACTCTATCTGTTATTTGTAACATTTGTAGTTGAGGTGTAGCTTCTTTCATTTGGCGGGCGGGTTCCGTACATAATGTAGAGCAAAAAAACATGACAATGCGACACAATACTCATCATAAAATTGATTGCCATATCGCAATGTGTGAAGCGGTCAACCTGTGGCAAGCCATTGATCAAGCAGCCGTGCGATGCGTGGACCCGTGATACGAATCCCTGTTGATCAGCGTATTTCTCAAAACAAAGAGTCACCGATTTGTGACTGTAAGTGCGTCCGAATCTTAACACGTTGAAAAGTTTAAAACGCACGCATTCCATCATCTGACAGACGGGCACACTCGTTGTTCGTAACTGTAAGTGAGGAGCTGTAGTTGTAGCACAGATTCAAGGATGAGCGACCATGGTGGAGATAACTCCATAAAAGGCTGGGGCGGCGAAGCCGCGAGAAATGGACGGCTCGGAAGCTTCAAGGACTTCGTGGTGCGGATATTTGGGTTCCCGTGGGTATTTTGGTTGGCGCATCCTTTGATCATTCCCTTTCTCTGGCAAGCTTGGGCCACGAACTTGTGTGGACCATCCCAAGGACAAATTCAATGAAGCCCATGACCTGGTCGCTTGTTACGTGAGCAGTCATTTAATTTTAAAATACATTTTGTTATCGCTTATGTTTTTCCGAGAGCACGGAGTAGTGTTCTTTAAGGGCGCTTTCTCATGGCCACTCCAACTTTTTTACACGGGTTTTAGATATTTATATAATGTTAAATCATGGCGCCAGCGTGTGAGTTTGGGGCCTTCGATGGCATCGATACGCAACAGACGCGGGTCTGTCGTCTGTCGCGCTGCTGACATTCCCTGTCGCCGTACGTCACCTTTCAGGGCAATAAAGAAGTCCGGGAAGTTTAGCAAAGAGTCTTAGGCCTTGCTCTTCTCATGAGCGGACGCAACAGCGTGCGGCGACGTACCCGACGTACTGCACAGGGCCCACAAAAGCGCATTGCGAATCGCAGTGGCCATGGCACCAACTCGAAAGGCAGCCCGAACACGCCCGAAGTATGAGCGCTAAACCGTCCGGGTCTTACACGGGCGCACCGCGTCCGGGTCTGAGCACGCACGTATTGGGCAAGGCGTGGCGTGGCGTGGCTACGAATCCCCGGGGCAGGCCTGCTTCCCTTAAACCAAGTACGGTGAGCAGCACACCCATCCGGCGTCCGACATCCACCGATTTCCGGAATCTCCCGACAGCTGTCACATTCCTTGCCTCTGAACAGTTTCCTTCAATTCGCCCTAGTAAACACGGCTCCTGACAAGTGTCACTTGAAACCTGTGCTGCTGCGCCGCATGCCCCACATAGCCGAACTCGCACCTGCTCCGCACGGGCGGCGGTATCTATTCGCCCGGCTTGTACCGCAGCATTTGTACAACAGCCAAGCGGTCGCCGCGCGCCGCACCCGGCCACACCACCACCGCCCCCGCGTGCTCGGGGGCCGCAGCCGCCTCCGCACACACCGAATATTCCCTGCTGCCGGGCCCTCGGTGCCTCCACCGGGCGGTGGAAAGGTCGGATGCCCCGTACACGCCGCCCCGCGCACCCATCAGCGCTGTCCCACCCACGTGACCGAGGAGACGGTGAGGCCGTGGGGCCGTGAACGAACCGGGGGATGGGGACGTCGGACGCCGGAGCCACCGGGGCCCTCGACCCAGGCACTCGAAGGTCGTCGGACCTCATGCGTCAAGTCACAGCCCCGCCTGCAAGCTCCAAGCCTTCGATGCCCGAGTCCCGACTCCCGACCCCCGACCAAAGCCCTCGGAGCCAACCAACGTTGAACGACAACGACACGAACATCCGTGTGGACCACTGGCGGGGAGGGGACGAGGGACACGCGAGAGCACTCGGGCACTGTCACGACCTTTGGGAGGGGAGCCGCAGGCCTCGCGGCTCCGTCTGTCCCGTGGGAGATGGGACGCACGCAAGCCACACCCAGGCCTTGTGGTGCCCAGGCCTTGTGGGGCGAGATCCCTCAAGGGCATGTGTTCACCGTTGCGGGGTGACAGCTCATGTCAGTTGCAGGGCCTTCGCCCTTGCTGCCCGAAACTATGTCCCGGCTCCCTGGGCAGCAACCATTCCAATCAATGCCGCTGTGCTGGCGCTGAGAAACCCGAATAGGCTAACATCAATAGGCTAACATTTACAGTGCGGCCCATTTGCTGTTTGCCTGTGAGGCGGTAGGACTGGGGGCCACCGACCCGATCACTCAGGTGGCGGCCGCCCGGATCCAGGGACTGCTGAGCCGCCTCTGGCTTAGTACCCGGTGGGAAAATGAGCATAAGGAGGCCTTTTGGCGCCTTACAGTCGATGGCGTCCCGTTGTTGGGCAATTCCCATATGCGCCACGCGAGGGTGGCGCGGTGTGGATGCGGTGGATACCCAACGGAAGGCGGGGGGACAGAAACACCCCGCCAGCACCATTTCTGGTCGTGCCGGGTGGCCCAGGCGGTGGTGGGTCAGATGGAATCGCGCCTAGGGGCACGGATACGGAGGACGCATGTCTGGCTGGCGAAACCCCCGCCACCCGTGGAGCAATGTGTATGGGATGTGGTGGTGTTGGCCGCGATCGCGGCCATGGAGACTGGTCGCCGATTCATGGCGGCCGCCCTGCGGCGGTCAGCACCTGGTCAGGGTACGACTGTACGGCCGGGACCGGAATTGGCAGAGCAAGGGGAGCGGCGCGCAATCGCTGACTTTTGGGGGCGCCTTGCCCAGTTGGGCCTCCCGAGACGTGGATGGACCTCGGTGGGCCCCTTCCACCCTTTCTTGAAAGTGTCGGGGGGAGTCTTGCGGTGTGCGGGGCCTGCTCCTGATGAGGGATGAGGCACGGGTTCCCCGCCCTCAACCTGTTTGTATTCGGGTTGTCCGACCCGGGGCTCAAGTTGGGGACCTGGCCTGCCCCCAGATTGGGTAGGAGGCAGGGCTCCCGTTGGTGTGTTATTGCTTGGCCTAGGTATTTCTTCTGATGCGGGCTACTCCACTAGCGGTCGCTGGGCAGTGTCACGAGCCAGGCGTGGGTCTTCCAAGACCTCGAGAGGGTGCAGCGTTGGGTGCCTCAGGGGTGGCGGTAGCTGGGTGATGGGGTGCCTGTGTGGGCGACCTCCCCTGTGCTTGGCTTTATCCACTTCTGGGGATTATGCCCTCAGCTGTGCCTATCCCTTTGGTAGTGTTGCCCCGCTGCGCGCCTCTGCTTGTTTCGGTGTCTGGCTGGGTGGGGTCATGGCCCGGTGTGTTTTTGGGTGCGGCGTTGAGGTGTGGAGGTGTCCTGCCGCCTTGGCGGTGGGGCCTGCTGGGGCTTGCCCTGGTATACACCGGTGATCCCTTTGGGGTCCGCTGTAACGTTCATTCATTCATTAATGGGACCGATACTATCGGCGTGTAGAACCCAAAGAAATACGCAGCCACCGGGCCTAGAGACCGGAAGTCGCCCCTTCCCTGCGCCTCACGGCGATCAAGACAGCGAAACCGCAAAAGAGCACTGATAAACCGACGACCACCGATGTCGGGACCGAAGAAGACAGCGTTGACCCAGACGAAATTAGTAATTGCTGTTGTGTATTCAAGGAATGCACGTCTGACGACGTCGGAAGCACCGTGGTACAGACGAGAAGAATGGCGGCAGTTGAACCCAAGGACTGTTACCTAGCTGGCCTGCGGCCAGCACTCCTAACACTCTGCAGGCTGAGGGCAACCCTGCCTTTCCCCCCGTCCGTCCCGCCACCCCCCGCCACGCTCTCCCGCCACGCCACGCCACGCCCCCCCGTCAGGTGACGGAGGTCCTCAATGAAGACCCCCTCACCAAGTTCCTGGCGCTGCTGGGCAGGTGCGTACGGCAGCCACATCCTAACTGGACTATGGATCATGCCACATACGTTGATCCCTCAGCACACTGTACGGCTTGTAGTATCCCAAAGCCGCCCACCTCTGCGGGCTTGTACGGGCTGCGGAGCCATCCTTCCTCGTTCCATGCTACGCTGTGCTGTGCTGCACTGGGCGGTGCTGTGCTGTGCTGCATTGGGTGGTGCTCTGCTGAGCTGTGTTAGAATTTGCTGCAGATACCGATTTGTGGCTTGATGGGATGCCACTCGGGCCCCGGCCTCCCCCCCAACGCAGATTCGAGGGGTCTGCCGACCCCGCCGTGCTGCTGCTGAACCGCAAGCCCTTTGACAAGTCCTCGTTGGGGCAGCTGGTGGGGGAGGGGCTTCAGCTGCAGCCTGACTTCGCCAACGACATCTACTCCAAGGTAAGCGTAGCTGCTGCTGCTGCCCCTGCTGCTGCCCCTGCTGCTTTTACGTCGGCACCTGCCACCGGCCCTGTCAGTTGTGCGGCTTGGGGCAGGGGTACGGCAGCCTGCGAGTAGTGAGCAGTCCTGCAATATGCGGGTTTGCAGCAGGTCTGCGACACACGGGTTCAGGCGATGGGCGCCGGGATATGGTGCACTACGGCGGGCATCTCCGCGAGCTCTCCCGTCCATTAGTTCCGAGTCCCCTGCAACGGCCCCGACCACTATTACCACCAAACACCGCTGTCTCTTTAGTACTACCACCGGGGTCCAATGTAACAAGCAACTCTGATAAGCAACTGCCACCACCAGGACCACCAACACCACCGCCACACCGCCATTACCATGGCGCCGCTAGCATCGACTCGGGAAGCCCTCCGGCACTATACTGTATACCCACCCGCTCGCGCGTGCCCCGCCGCGTCGTGATGCCTGCACCGGGCGGCGGCGGCGGCGGCGGCGGCGGCGGTGGCGCTGCTCCTGTGCAGTACGTGGGACGGCCGGTTCCGGAGCATGCCGCCATCACCGTGGACCTGATCTACCCCGCTACGGAAAAGCACATGCAGAAGTACCGGCAGCAGCGGCGCTGCATGGTGAGTGGGGCGTGCGCCGGTGGGGCAGCACACGACGGGGGGAGGGATGACGGCACCTCCTGTGCAGTGCAGTGCAGTGCAAACGCACACCGTGTGCACTGCGTACGAGAGAGCAGTCGTAGGTATCGGGCAGTGAATGAACCCGACTGTGGGGCGAGGCGGGCCGGCCGCGACCCGGGGTCGAGCCTCTGACTCGGACCGCAGATCTCCTTGCGTGACAGCCCCCACAGAGCGCGAGGGGAGGGGTGGCAGCAGGCAGGGGCTGGCGCTGGGAGCTGTGATTCAATTGCTTACGGAGTCAGCTTGCCGTGTTTGGAGACTTCGTTAAGTTTTGAACGCGAGGGCCTTGCAGTGCGGTATGCCCGTGATGCCGTCGCCGCCACCACCGCCGCCGCCGAATTCGACGCCGGCGCGCACGCGCACGCGTGTGTTTCGAAGAGGAACCTGCACGTGTGTGTGTATGGCAGGTGACGGAGACGCCCGAGATGTACGACCGAATTATCTTGCCGTACATCCAGGCCATCCCGCCCGCTCGGCTGCAGTGGGTGTACAATGTCCTGGAAAAGAAGGTGAGGTGCGCAGGCGCGCAGGGGGGCACCCCACACATACACGCCGGCACCCCACACATACATGCCGGCACCCCACCCACCCATCACCACCCCGTTCGTGCCGTGCAGTGTGTTAAAGAGAACTGAGCCGTGCAGTGTGTATGCCCAGCGGGTGCCCTGATTCGGGCTGATAGATGGATAGGCGCAAGGGTGCGGGCGCGCTTGGCATTCTCCTGCAGTGATATCAGCCACTGTGGCACCGGGCAACAAGAACCTGGGCTGTGCTGGCTGGCGGCCATTCGCAGTGATGTCGGCCGTTGGTACACCATCAACATGCCCATTCCCCTGCTGGCGGCCTGTGGGCCTGCGGTCAGCGCGCTGAGACCTCCGTTGATACAGACCGGCGTGGAACAGACCGCGGGCGGGGAGCGTGGCCGGACCCCTCCTCTCTGTGGACCTCCTTCCTTCGGGGCCCGCCGCGCGACCACCTCACCCGCACACACGCCCCACTCGCACTCCCACACGGCCCCCACACCCCACAGAAAGAGGTGGAGCGGCTTATCTTCGAGGACGCCGACCCCCTCAACGGCTTCATGCTGCACCCGGATCTGAAGTGGGTGAGTGGCTGCGAGGGAGGGAGGGAGCGGTGGGGCCGGGTGGTGGTGGTGGGGGGGTATAGGAAATTGGTAGACGTATTGGGGCGGGGAGGTGTGGCCCCGTCGGTGGGTGGCCAAGCGGCGCTCACCCAGGAGGCACCCAGGAGGCGCCCACGCCCTGCCCGGGCTGGGTGTGTCAGGGCTGTCGTTTCTCACTGTAGCCCTGCCCAGGTGCGTTGCGTGGCGGCCAGTCGGGACGTACCGCAGCCGGCAGCTGTTGAGGTCTCGGGCGGAGGCGGTCGTGTGCAGCTGGCGCCCCCCCCCCTAAGGTCAGCGCGGCACCGAAGAGGAGGGTGTGGAAAGCTTGACAGGCGGGCGGGTGTTGGCGCGGCGCATTAGGAGTCGGGCGCAGGAAGTGGTGAGGGCGGTGAGGGACCTTTGTCCCCTCCCTGCAGCCAGGTCCCTCGCGATACCGTACACGAGGCCCCAGCACAACGCACGCAGGCAGCCGGGTGTGGGCACCACACCGCCTCCCAACCGCTCCACAGGGCCCCCGAACCTTCTGCTAACCCCCGACCGGTCCCAGAAATAAAACGGTCTAAACCTCCCTCCTCCCCTCCCTCCCCCCCCCCCCCCCCCCCCCCCCCCCCCCCCCCTCCCTCCCTCCCTCCCTCCCTCCCTCCTCCTCCCCCCTCCTCCCTCCTCCCTCCCTCCCTCCCTCCCTCCCTCCCTCCCTCCCTCCCTCGCCTCC